>WEKW01026058.1:13929-24906 GCA_013389905.1 Sula dactylatra | reverse complement strand
TGTGGGAGGGAACTAGTACTTTGACTTTCAGCTGTTGTTTATCCTTTCTATTTTATTTGTTTTTCCTGATGCCACATCAGTTGCCATGGGAACAAAAGCAGACCTGGAGAACCAGCAGCCAGCAGCTGAACTCTCTGACTTAGTTTCTCCTTCTCTTTCCATGGGAACAGCTGTTTTAGAGGGAAGGATAAAGTAAATACTTAAATTACTCCGGCAGCTTTTGCTTTACCTTTTTGTGACTCATCTGACTGGGGGGGGGGGAAGCACTTGAGAACGCAGTTTTTGTTATAGAGGAATGGGCCATGTGTAGTCAGATTAATGTGTCAGTTGAAGAGCTTCTTTTCTATTTGACAAGTGATTTCAGGACTTGATACATAAATATGTTGTGTCTTAAATTTGTGTGTTTCCATTAAATCCTAAAAATGAACAATTTGGACTTTGGTATATGCCTCCATAAATGCCTTTCAGTCACTGATTTAGTAAACGTTTGGTAGATGCAAGTAGAATTCCATTTGGACCAAACTGCACAGGTGTCTTACAGGCGAAATAACCTGTGTTGTAGCCAGGTAAGGCGTTCTAAAAACCAGTGACGTGCCATTAAAACAATTCCTTTGTTTTTGAAAGTTTCTGTGAACAAATGTTTGGGCCATGGCTGGATTTTTATAGGCTTCAACTGTTAATACTAGACTAATTTTACTAATTCTTAGAGCACTGACTACACTGATCTATTGTAAATTTTTTTTTAATCGTGAGGTGGTTGGTCTTTTTTTTCTTTTATTTTTATTTTAAGAGAACTTTTGAAACCATCGACTGTTTGCTTTGATGCATTTGAGTAGTTGTTACATTTGATTATTTCTCTTTGATGACTGGAACTGATTCTTTGTCAGTTTTAGAAAATTTATTTAAGCTTTGGATAGTGTGAGTGTGTAGGTGTTTGTGTATTAGCATATATAAACATTTAAATATTTGGACCACAGAATTATGAAATGCATCTTTTTCAGTGTGCATAATTCGTATTATAACTAAGGTGTAACATTTACATATTTGAGGTTGAAATTAAAACGCATACTAGAAAAATAACAAGAAAATCCTATTCTTCTGTAAATTTGGAAATCTGAATTTGCCTTAAAGTCCCAAGCCATCTGAAACAATGTCAGAGGTGCTGGCATTTAAATTTTTACAAGGAAGAGAATTTTGAGCAGGACTTTGCAGCATGTTGTTAGAATTTTGTTTAAAAAAGGAGGTGGGGTTTTTTATGTGCAAGAAGCTTTTTTAAACCAAAGCTTTATGTCGTGGATGTATTTTAAATATGTTTTTATGAACTTCCTGAGAAGGTTTTCAACGTTGAACAGAATTTTAGGAATGGGAATAACGTGAAACTGCTAGTAAAATTGTATAAGGTGCATAAATAGGTTAGTTACTTGGCCAGTACAAGTTCTTTCTTTTCATTGGAAAAAAAACTGTGATAGCACTGTAGTAAAGTACAGAACTGTTACATGAAGAGTACCAGTTTCTTGTGAATTATGATCTAAAAAAGCCAAAAGCCAAACCACAGTAGGTGTCAACTCAGAGTATGTTGTTGGCATTATATTAAATGGAAATGAAAAACGTCCTGTCCTAAAGACTTCACACAACATTGCAAGTAAGTTGCAGTTAAATTTGAGCTAATGTGTTTGGCTGGAGTAATAAATAAAAATGTCGAAACTGCTTGTGTCCCGTGAGGCTTACAGTGGCTGAGACATGGAGTTCGCATCTGGTTTAGAGAAGGCCTGTTGTAACTTGTACATAAAAAAAGGCTAAAAGAGGCCACCTGCTACATACAGTTCTCAGCCTGTTTTCCTTCTGGTTCACCTGTGAAAGGAGAAGATTAAAACCACATCAGAAACTAGTGTAAACATGTTGCACTCTGTTTATTTGTTTGTTTTGTCCTTTTTGGTGTGCAGCAGGTAACCTATCAGTGCTGTCAATGTGAATGACATAGTACTAATAAGCAGACCATTTTTTGGGGTAATTGCTTTCTGAAATGCAGCTTTTAAAATAAGAATATCTCAGAATTATACTTTCTGTGACATTGCTCCTAACAGCAAACATTGTTTTTAAACACAGAAGCCTGAGTGTATTAATTGTCACAAACAGGCTTAACTCTTAGGTTGGCCATTCTGTACATGGATATACTGTGTTTAAATTTCATTGCAAGAATAAGAGAAATAGCAGTACTAGGAGTTGGAGATATTGTATGTGTTAGATGGGTAATTAATTCTGAAAGTATTGAAATACATTTTGCTCTAGTGCAACAAAGGTTTTAGGTTTTTTTTTTTTTAATACGTTCTTAAGAGAGGTTTGTGGCTTCAATATCACAGTGATATTTTTAAAGGAACTTTTTGGGTCTTAGTTACTTAAATAAGTGTCTGATTTTGGTTGGGCTAAATTAGACAAGTTAAGTCTGCTCATGAGCTTAGGTTTGTCTCTAATTCATATATATCGTGAAAATTAAGGCCTTCAGTTTGTCAGATACGCTTATTTTCTGAATGGAATGTGTACAATTGAAGCAAAACTGATCTAATGAAGAGAACTGCTAAGTGACCTGATCCAGTGCGCTTATAGACTAATTACTGGCTTAACATCGATTGTACACCTTTATTCAACAACAAGGTATGCATTTATTCCCAAATTGTGTTTCAGTAAAGGAGATAAACTAGAGAAGGTGTCCTGCTGGACCTGCTGTTTGCGAACAGAGAGGGACTTGTGGGTATTTGTGGTGGTTGGAGGCTGTCTTGGGCATAGCGATCACGAAGAGAGAGTTTTCAATTCTCAGAGAAGTAAGAAGGGGGGACAACAGAGCTGCTGCCTTGGACTTCCCAAAGGCAGTCTTTGACCTGTTTAGGGGCCTGGTTGACAGAGTGTCTTTGTTGTCTACCTGGACTTTAGTAAAGCCTTTGACACGGTTTCCCACAGCATTCTCCTGGAGAAACTGGCTGCTCATGGCTTGGATGGGCTGGGTAAAAAAAATGTCTGGTTGGCTGGGCCCGAAGAGTTGTGGTGGAGGGCGTTAAATCCAGTTGGTGGCCAGTCACAAGCGGTGTTTCCCAGGGCTCTGTGTTGGGGCTGGTTCTGTTTAATATGTTAATCAATGATTTGGACGAGGGGGTCGAGTGCACCCTCGGTAAGCTTGCAGATTACACCAGGTTGTGTGGGAGTGTCGATCTGCTTGAGGGTATGAAGGCTCTGCAGAGGGATCTGGACCGGCTGGATCAGTGGGCCGAGGTCAATTTTATGAGGTTGAGCAAGGCCCAAGACCCTGCACTTGGGTCACAACAACCCCACGCAATGCTACAGGCTTGGGGAAGAGTGGCTGGAAAGCTGCCTGGCAGAGAAGGACCTGGGGGTGCTGGCTGACCGCTGGCTGAATATGAGCCAACGTGTGCCTGGGTGGCCAAGAAGGCCAACGGCATCCTGGCTTGTATCAGGAATAGTGTGGCAAGCAGGAGTAGGGAAGTGATCGTGCCATTGAACTTGACACTGCTGAGAGCTTGAATCCTGTGTTCAGTTCTGGGCCCCTCGGGACAAGAAGACATTGAGTTGCTGGAGTGTGTCCAGAGAAGGGCAACGAAGCTGGTGAAGGGTCTAGAGCACAAGTTTTATGAGGAGTGGCTGAGGGAGCTGGGGGGGTTTGGTCTGGGGAAGAGGAGGCTGAGGGGAGACCTTATCGCTCTGTGCAGCTCCCTGAAAGGAGGTTGTGGTGAGGTGGGGGTCGGTCTCTTCTCCCAAGTCACCAGTGATGGGACGAGAGGAAATGGGCTCAAGCTGCGTCACAGGACGTTTAGATTGGAGATTAGGAACAATTTCTTCACTGAAAGGGTTGTCGAGCATTGGGACAGGCTGCCCAGGGAAATGGTTGAGTCACTGTTCCTGGAGGTATTTAAAAGACGGGCAGATGTGGCACCTGGGGACATGGTTTAGTGGTGGACTTGTCAGTGCTAGGTTAATGGTTGAACTCTATGATATTAAGGGTCTTTTCCAACCTTTATGATTCTACAAAAGGTGCTTGTTTAGTTGTCATTTGTATTCCTTGAATTGGGGCCTGCATGTGCTAAAAGAAAACTTAAGCAGTATATAGATCTCAGGTGACCCCACTACATAAATTTACCGTTAGATGTAGGGCATGTATCATAACTGAGACACAGTTAGATTAAGTCAATACATCTTAATGCTGAATAGATTTAAGTGTGTGTGTGCGTTCATAAACAGGCATTGACCTGCTGACACTTAAAGGAGCTAAGTGTGTGAAATTGTTTTGCAGAATCTCAGCCTTAAATTAGTCAGTGACTGGGCTCTTTCCCTGATTTCAGTAGTAACATTGATGCTATTTTAATACCTGTAGTAATTTGGTTTTTGTCTTCAAAACATAATTACATTTTTTCTCATCAAAAATTATTTACCAGATTGCAGTAGTCTTCTCATTTCATTAACTGATATTTCATTTACTATGAAAAATGTTTTACCCAACTCACATTGAATCACAGTATTCAGAAGAATGTAGGCTGTAAAAAAAAAAAAAAAATTAGGCTGTTTTTTTTTTTTCTGGGCAGATTCCAAGTTTGAGTGGTTTTGGTTTTGTTTTTTAAACATAACTACCTTTTCTAGACACAATTGTNTCCAGGGAAGGAGACCCCACAGCCTCTCTGGGCAGCCTGTGCCACTGCTCCGGCACCCTCACAGCAAAGGAGTTTTTCCTCATGTTCAGGTGGAACTTCCCATGTTCCAACTTGTGCCCGTTGCCCCTTGTCCTGTCGTTGGGCACCACTGAAAAGAGCCCGGCCCCATCCTCTTGACACCCACCCTTCAGATATTTATAAGCATTAATAAGATCCCCCCTCAGTCTTTGTTCTCCAGGCTGTACAAACCCAGGTCTTTCAGCCTTTCCTTGTAAGAGAGATGCTCCAGTCCCCTGGTCATTTCCGTAGCCCTCTGCCGGACCCTCTCCAGTAGCTGCCTGTCTTTCTTAGAACTGGAGGGCCCAGAAGTGGACGCAGCACTCCAGGGCGGAGTAGAGGGGCAGGATAACCTCCCTCGACCTGTTGGCCACACTCCTTTTTATCCACACGCCAGGACACCGCTGCCCTTCTTGCCCACACGGGCACGGTGCTGGCTCATGGTCACCTGCTGCCCACCGGCACTGCCAGGGCCTTCCCAGCAGAGCCCCTTTCCATCAGGTCAGCCCCAGCCTGTGCCGGTGCGGGGGGTTGTTCCTCCCCAGGGGCAGGACCCTCCACTTGCTCTTGCTGAATTCCATGAGGTTCCCCTGGGCCCAGCTCTCCAGCCTGGCCAGCTCTCGCTGGATGGCGGCGCAGCCTTCCGGCGTATCAGCCACTCCTCCCAGTTTGGTACCACCAGCACGCTGGCTGAGGGTGCGCTCTGCCCCTCCGTCCAGGTCATTGAGGAGTACATTGAACAGGACTGGCCCCAGCGCAGACCCCTGGGGAACACGGCTAGTTACGGGCCTCCAGCCAGACTCTGCCCCGTTGATCACGACCCCCTGAGCTCTGCCCTTCGGCCAGTTCTCCATCCACCTCGCTGTCCTCTCATCTAACCCACACTTCCTGAGCTTACCTATGAGGGTGTGATGGGAGACAGTGTCAGAAGCGTTGCTGAAGTCAAGCTAAACAACATCCAACATCTCCCTTCATCTACCCAGGCAGTCATGCCATCACAGAAGGCTATTAGGTTGGTCATGCATGATCTCCCCTTGGTGAATCCATGTTGACTGCTTCTGATAACCTTCTTTTCCTCTGCATGCCTGGAGATGACCTCCAGGATGAATTGTTCCATCACCTTTCCAGGGATGGAGGTGAGGCTGACTGGCCTATAGTTTCCTGGGTTGTTCTTCTTGCCCTTTTTGAAGATTGGAGTGACAGTGGCTATCCTCCAGTCCTCGGGCACCTCTGCTGTTCTCCATGGCCTTTCAAAGATGATGGAGAGTGGCTTGGCAAGAACATCCGTCAGCTTCCTCAGCACTCGTGGGTGCATCCCGTCGGGGCCCATGGATTTGTGAGGATCCAGTTTGCCTAAATGATCTCTAACCCAGTCCTTCTCAACCAAGGGGAAGTCTTCCTTTCTCCAGGGGAGATTATATGTGGTTGCTGATCCAGTGAATGTGATGGTGTTTTGAATATGGTAGTGCTTTGTATTTAAAAGTTTGGCTTTTGTGCATGTACACTATTCACATTATGGTTCTTAGTGATGTGAGGTACCATCCCAGTTAAAAAGCTGTCTGTGATGCATAGAATGGCATTAATTAAAAAAAGAAATGCTTTTGAATATTGATTCTACATAATGTAGCTTTTTGGGAATCCTTACATAGTTACTTGCATGAATCCAGAGCCTCGTTAGACTTGGAGCTGCAGATAAACTTGTATTTACACACTTTATTATAAACAGATTGAACTCAAATGCTGTTTATGAAACGGAAGAAGTAATTTGTGATAAAACTCAACTGCTTCTATAATTCTTGTGGTTACTCCTAGTTGCACAGGAGGTTCCTTTGTGGCTCTTTCCCTGTTAAGTACCTGTTATTAAGACACCTAAAATTTTATGACCGCACTGTGTCTGTTTACCTGTTTGTCCATGTGCCTGTCTGTTCCATGCAGTAGCTTTTGTTTGCCATTCATTTTCAGCCATAATTGAAAGTAGGCTAGATGTTCAACCGTAAAGTTCTGCAGTTTTGTGAAAATCAATACTACATCAAAGAAGATGGAGATTAGACCCACCAGCTGAGAAAATGGTAGGCAGTATTAGTGTTACTTCACCCCTGCCCCAAGCAGTTCTCTGATTCCTCAGTGTGTGCGCACTGTCTAGCAAGTATATCTCTACTGTCATCGTTGTCCTTGCCAAGTGGGTTGTTTCAGTGAGCTTGTATTTCCTGGAGAGGATTTGGTTTATGGCAGTAGGAAAATGCAAAGGACCCTCATAGGAACACTGCTCACAGGAGAATTTTTTTCTGCCCTCTCAAAAGTATTATGTGCATAAGGAAACCTGTAGTAAAAGGCTTTTGCATGGTACCTTCTAACGTGTGTTCTGTGCATAATAGAATGTGGATACTGGATACTAAAGTTTGCTTTTTGGATCAAAATCATGTTCTCAGAATAAATTTGGGATGATTTCAATTAGAAAATGTTGGTCACTTAAGTAATGTGAATAGAACAATGTTTATGTATGTAACTACAAGCAATAAACAATCCAATTATTTCTGCTGGTTAAAATACCTTAGAATCATTTCCATGTGCACATGTAAGTATTTCTTACTGAGGGCGCAGGTATGCTAACGCAAGTCATGCTAACTTGTTGTTGTCGTTTCATTCCAGTATTACGTGAGAGAGCAAACATTTGCATAGGTGGGTGAAACGAAAACTTGCCTTTATGAAATGCATGCACATAATACAGTTTTTCAGAGCTTCCATTTTCATTGGGGATTTTTCAGAACTGAAGTCTGTGTGCTTAACAGTGTCCTGTGAGATGGATTGTGCACGTGGTTGGCTTGTGGACAGCTGATTGCAGTTTCATTAATGAAAGCAGGACTTGCCATTTTATTTGGTCAAATGTAAATGAAAACCATAGGGTTTTAAAATGTATAGTCATAGCTACTTTTAACAGAAGTGAAGGCTTGTGTTTGGATTTTTTTTTTTTTAATATTGTGGACTGGATTTCTATGATGCAGTAGATCATACCTGATTCGCTTCCATACTGTAAACTGCAGACCAGACTAGCAAGAGTCAGACCTGTTTGTCAGATGTTAAAAAGCCTGCACAAATGGCTGCTTTTTTGTAATGTAAATCACACTGTTCATGCATGTGGCAATAATTAACTTGTGTTTATGTTAGGAAAGAAGTCAGCATCATATCATTGCTGAAAATCAGGTTTCAGTTTGTTTTGACTCAGCTAACAGAAGTTAGGTGCCATTAGACTGGTATAGATTAAACTCGTTTTGAACAGCAAAAATGTAAGACTACAATTTTTACAGGACTTGAAGAGAAGCCTGGTGTTTTAAACAAGACAAATTGTTGTCTTCGATTTGGGAAATGGAACTTAAAGTTCCCCTTTTTTTATGGAATATTTTGCATATAGCAACGAATGAAATAATCAGAAATCGTATCTTTTAAAGAGTGTGATCTCAGAACGATTAATTTTCAACTTGCCTGTTGATTGCTTTCCTGGTTATTTTTTACGGGCCATCAAGAAGCAGTCAGAGGTCAGTCTACAAGGGGTCTGTTGATCACAAACTGAAAGCAAGAGTGTGAAGTTTTAGAACAAATATATGTCTTGACCATCTGTCTTTCTAAATAAGAAGTAGTTTGTTAATAAAAGTATTCCAGAGTGGATGAATACTACTTTGCTTTAATGTTTTTTTGTCTGAGATACTCAGATATTGATTGGTACTTAGGGCAATATTAAAAAAAATGCTTAGCGTTTCTATTGATGCTCTTGTTAGAAGTGCTTTGGACCCCATTAGTAGCAGAGTTAGTACTAAGCAATAGTGGAACCTGCATTCTTTAGCTCAAGCTCCAGCCTTTAAGAGATGAAAAGGGAAGGGCATTCTAGTAAGAAACATTTGATATATTTGAACCTTGGGTAAGGGAGGACTTGGCAATGTAAATATATGCAGTAATCAATCAAAGACAAAACCAAAGAACTTGCTACTAAGCTTATAATAAAATAATTACCAAGTCCAACTAAATGTAAATCACTTGTAACTGTTAGGGGGTTTGATGAGATGACCTTCATTTTGATCTCAACCACTCTGTGATTCCATGTGTCACTTGTTTTATATTTTAAGATGTTTTGGTGAATTGTTTAAACTTATTTTGTGTCCGAATGATACTAGGAGCGCATGCAGAGTGATAAGTTTTGACCAGAAGAGTGGAATATTGCTGCAGTCTTGAAGTGACATATTCTAAAATTTTGAGGTCTTTAAGTTTCATTGGAATAAGATGCCTGAGGATTAAAATACAGTCTACCCAATGTGATCTTTAAAAAGATGATTTTTTTGTTGTTCTGTTATTTCTTAGTTTATACTGTTTTGACAGTTAATGCACAGTGTCCCGAGAGAGGAGGACTTCATAGAAGTGTGCCTTAAGGAAATAGGCAAATGTGTAAAGTAAAAAATGGTTTTTCTTGTCCTGCTGTTGTTGTGTCATGTTTTGAGAGAACATCTGACTCCTTTGTTGTGTCCGCTTATTGGCTTTCACAGTGCCTGTATTTTGCATGCTAGCAGGGAGCAACGTAACTTCTCTGTTCCAGCCTCACCTGGAGGATCTCCTTTGCCTTCCAGCTTCAGGGAAATGAACTTTTTGTAGCAGGGTTCTGTGTTAGGAAGCTCTGTGGAACAGACTTCACACACAACAGTGTGGGGTGTGTGGTTTTTTCTTTTTTTCTTTCCTGGTAGCATCCTACACCTGTACTTATAATGTGATATGATAAATCAGCTAGGTATGCCTGTCATATGGCTCACGTCATGTATCTTGACAGTTGAGGGCTAAACAACTGAAGATGGTCATTAGTACTGTTGTTTTCTGTGATGTAGGCCTTTGATATGATTATTTGCAAACTGACCAATTTGAAGCCTTTTATTGTTCCCAAAGTGTAATGTTACTTTAAAGTCACTTTTAATTTGATAAAATATGTTCAATTGTTTCATTTTTTTATGGTTGTCAGTCCACCTTTTAATAATCACTCTCCATTTATGCAAATATGAAGACATAAAGGGTAATATGTAAACATACCGTGATTTTTATAATTACGAAAAAATCACTGTTTGCCTTTGTTCTTTGCCATGCTAAAGTCAGCTTGCCAACTTTGGTGCCTTTCTTTTTTTTTTTTTTTGGTAAAGTGGTAAGCTTCAGAAACTAAACAAATACTTAAAAAAACCCAAAAAAACCCCCAAACAAACAAAAACCAACTGTCCGTAATAACAAAACCCATTTTTACATCTTTTGTTGGTTGTTTCAAGAAGTAGTGCTGCCTTCACTATATATGTAACTAGGAGACATACTGCATGATCCATTATCTTGTAATTTTCACTGTGATTAGTAAGAGCAGTGTTCCAATCTAAACACAGCAGTGATGTAAACCAATGGAGTTTACTACAAGATTTTAAATTTAAAGTATTTTACTAAACACTGTTAAACGAGAATGAAGATGCAGTATTTGAATCACAAATGGTGTATTTTATTATCACAGCTTCTTCATATCCTGATATATTTTTCTTATGTATTGCTGCTATTTATGTTATTACTAGGTATTTGTTGATGACATCTCCCAATACAAGGCTCTGTAACTCAGATTTGAATATGTGCCGCTTCTGTAGTAGTGTAAAAGCAGCAGGCTACGTGGTTCTCAAGGACAGAATTGAAGAGTATGTGCTGTGAAATACAGAAGAGGGAATGTGATATTACTGTCTAAGGACTGTGTGATACATAAAATAAGTGTTACTGTGATCTGTTTTGTATGACAGATGTTAGTGCAGGAGCCTGTGATTGTTATATTGGAATAAAAAGCAAGAGCTGTAAACTGTAAGTGTTTGGGCTACTGAAGCCTATGTATGTGTGTTTGAATGTTGTATTATGCTGACTTGGTGTGTGTGGATAGATGGAAATCGAGATGGGCAGTTGGTCCCTGTGAGTGGAATATTCCAGTGCCTAAAAGTGTTACATGTTTGTGCTTAAAGTTACCTTGGGCAAGAGTGAATTACACCAGATTTTTGTTGTTCCTTAATACTTGTTTGTAGGTAAAAGCTGTCTCCATTTCTATGATGCTCTTATTGTTAAATCTATTCTTGTTTTTTCTGGAGTGCCTATAAAATATATGAACTGATATAATGCTAAGATCATACTATTTACTATATATAAGATTGTTTTTTCTGGAAGTGGTTTTGTTTTTGGGTTCCAGTAGTCCTCTGCCAAATAAGCTTGCAAATGCAGATTC
>WEKW01026057.1:9907-22624 GCA_013389905.1 Sula dactylatra | reverse complement strand
CCTTGAAAGCCCCTGTCGGTGTCTCTTTTCTTCATTTTATATTTTGGCTATTGTCACTGTTGGTCCCTGTGCTAGGAGTTACTATCAGACTGCTGGGGGAAGTATCTGTTGTAAAAAGGATTTTACTCTCTTCAAATTAGAATGCTTATTACGAAAGACTGTTTCAGCTAAGGGTAATTTTGTGAACAACTTCGTAGTGGCTTAAAGACGCCATGGGTAAACAAGGCTTTAGTCCACNACAGATAAGTATTAAGGACTCTTCTCTTTGTCATTCAGGGAGAAGTAGCAAAAACTAGCGTGAATACTTGAATGGGTTTTGGTTTTATTAAATACAATTGTAACTGTCTAGTTTACAGTTTTGTATTTGAGTTACCTGATATGGCCCCTGTTACCTCCTCATCTGAGCACTCCATAGCCTTTCACAGAGCTAACCTCAGACCTTTCTGTGTAAGGGGTGAAAAGTATCTATTCTAGTTCTTATAAATGGGGCATAGAGGTCCCGAGAAACAGAGAGCCTTGTCCAAAATAACATAGAAGTTCTGCCATTAATCACGTCTCTTGTATTATGAACTACAGACCTGTCTGCTGGGCCATACTTCTCCCATCACCTCCTTAGCCCCTCCACCGAGTTCCTGCCTCTTAACACATCTCCCTCATACAACTACTGCTGTCTCCATTCTAGAAGAAGAGGATGAAAGGAGAGGGTGGGACTGCTTCTCTTTTAAATCCATCTTACTGCCAGAGGCAGCTGCCTCCTTTCCTCAAGCAAAACACAACATTCAAATTGGATTAGGTTCTCCAATTCCGCCTTCCCTCCCTCCCATCTTGCTGTCAGTGGAGGCAGGGAGAGTCCTGATGCCTCACTTCCGGTGCAGGCAGAAGGAGGGAGGAAGGTTTATCCTTGCAAGCTTATTGTGCTTTCAAAAATTGATGCACAGATATGTTTAAAATCTAGTTCCTCAATTGGTAGGTTTGGAAAGTTGCTAAAAAGAGGGTTTTTGTTTTTTGGTTTTTTTTAGACTTTAGGCCATAACAGACTTTTGAAAAATATGTGATTGCTCAAACCAAACTGATACTAGGCTTTTAATGTCAGTACCTTTGCATGTGAAGGGTGTACACAAAACTGATTTCATTATCCCTGAATTCCCCTGTGGCACATAAAGACTCTTGCAATGATGCAGGGACTCTGCGTTTCCAGCTGAAATATTGATTTTTATGCCATTTTCTCTCATTAGAGTCTTCCTTTTGCAAAAATGAAGATTGAAATGGTAAAACGAGAACTGGTAAGAGGTTTTTTTGTCTCTCACAGAGATTTAAATGAGTGCTGTTGTTCCAAAACAAGCTATATATATTAATTGGTTGTGGATTTATCTACCTCAGATTGTAGTCTTAATGATCTCTAGAGGGAAATTTTGCTCTGGTAAGGCATAAGCCGCGCACATTGGTAGGAGAAACTGGTAGAGGAACAATATCTAAGCTGCAAAGGCAGTTGGGCATTATGGTATCAGTGGGGATTAGGTATCTATATCCTTCTGGATTTTGTCTGTTTCACCTGTCCTTCACTCAGCTGTGGTGCAGCTTACTGGTCTCACAACCTTCCTGGCTGCTCCTTGAACTCACAGAAGGCTCTAGGACCTGTATTTTATTTAACAGCTGCCTTGTAGACTGCAGTGGGGACCTTCCCCTATAAAACATAATGCCCATTTCATCCATGCTTTTGTAATCTGCAGGTATGGTTGTTGGGAAACATTCATATAAAGCTGTTTGGGAAATTCATACGCAGCTTTCCTAAGTGAGCTGGGCTGCATTTCAGCATAAAGCCTGTCTTTGTTTCTTTGGGCTACTGTCTGCTTGTTCATAGATAAAGTACAAGGTATTTGGTGATAAGCCATAAAGCTGTGATCAAAAATCACAGCTATTTGAGAGTATTCTGTACATTTTCAGATGGGACTGCTCAGGTTGGTAAGCTATTTTTCATTCAGAAATACAAGCTCACCTTACCAGCCTGAGGTTTTAACCTGTTGAGGTTAACCACCTTTTATTAGGTCAGAATATTCACCTCTGGAGTGTATCTGTTCAGCTTGAAGGTGTCTTATATCACACCGGGGCACAGTGTAAAGGCAACTGAGCTTGTTTAACCCTTCATTTGGAGATTTCTCTGTTGTCGTCTACAGAGACGAGCAGTGAGACCTTCCGGTCAATATTTGGGTTAATCAGTGCTAATAATATCCCAAGGTTTCATCATTGTAGATAAGTTTGACTACTAGGAATGTAAGAAAACTGTTTCATGGTCACTGATTCCTCTTGGTTTTCTTTCCTGCTAGGGTGACTTGGAGACAGAGATCTCGGAGAAGGTTAATAAGATGACTCTTGAGATGCCATAGCCTGGCAAATTCCATTTCAACTGAAGTGGCCTGCGTGGAAGAAGATTTCTCTTTTCCTGTCTATTTGCACTAGTAAAACACTTTGGAATTCTTACTGTACTTCTGCAGCTTTCTGCCTTACTCTTCTTGCTGTTGGATGGCACACTTGTAATCTTCCAGCAAGCATGCTCATTTTTAGGGCTTCATGTAGCCTTGCATTTGTAAACATCACCTATTTTTCATAAGATAATCCCAGCACTTAGTGTTTTCTTTATCAGTTCTTTTTCCATATGTGATACACACTGGTAACTGGCCTCCGGATGGCACCTTCACCAGGAGATGTCCCTGTCAGGATTTGGTTGACGATTACCACTTAGAATTGAACTGATCAGGGAGTCTGGTTTTCTTACACAGAATGGTATAGGTTGGAGTAGACCTTTAAGATTGAGTCCAGCCGTAACCCTGACACTGCCAAGTCCACCACTGAACCGTGTGCCACATCTACACGTATTCTAAATACCTCCAGGGATGGTGACTCAACCCCTTCCCCGGACAGCCTGTTCTAATGATTGATAACTGTTTGGGTGAAGAAATTTTCCCTACTATCCAATCTAAACCTCCCCTGGAGCAGCTCGAGGCCATTTCCTCTCATCCTATCACTTGTTACTTGGGAGAAGAGACCAACCCCCCCACCACCACCACCACAATCTCCTTTCAGGCAGTTGCAGAGAGCGGTAAGGTCTCCCCTCAGCCTCCTCTTCTCCAGACCAAACCCCCCCAGCTCCCTCAGCCGCTCCCCAGCACACTTGTTCTCCAGACCCTTCCCCAGCTCCGTTGCCCTTCTCTGGACACGCTCCAGCACCTCAATGTCCTTGTCCTGAGGGGCCCAAAACTGAACACGGTATTCAAGGTGCAATTCTTTTTCTCTGTCCAGGCTCTGGATTGTGCTTTTTTGTGGAGTCCTGTCTTTGGTGGTGCAAGTATGGTGATGTCAGACTCTCTTTACATCTGCTAGGCTATTGGCTTTTGCCTCCTTGATATGTTTTGTCATTTCAAAGTTGGCAACACATAATTTTTTTTTTTTCACTCATAGCATGTCTGATGGTTACCAAGTTTGTGAGGATGAGTTCTAGGCTTGTGCCCAGAGGGCTTCTTAGTTTGAGCATTTTCTTTAAACAGATGTGAACAGTTAAATTTCTCCTTAATGTCTTCAGCAGGGATTTGATAATGTTAATCAAAGTGAACAATACAGAAATTGTTATCTAGGGCTCAGAATAGTAGTTCCCATTGCCTTCTAAAGCCCTGCAGCATCTGGGGCAGCCCACAAAGGGGATTTTCTTGTGTGTGTGATGGCTCTCTACTGTTGTGGAAATAGGTTGAGCTCTGACTTGGTTCACATGGGTCATAGTAATGGCTTCACAGATCAGCAAATTGTACTGAGATGAGACATAGCAGCATGAGCCTCCCAGGGTTCTGTCATTTTGTTGTCATCTGAGAAATTGGAAGCCCATGGCGCTAACCTGTAAGGTTTGCCCATGTTCAAGGCTTTGGGAGGTACCAGTTTACTGTTGACTACTTGTTGTTTCTCCTTATATAAATAGAGCTAAGCAAATGGAACTGGATAAATAGCTTTATGGATAGTGAAGTGATAGCTTTGAAATCCTTTTTTTGTTTTTTAGTAAGACCTTTCTAGGTCTGAAAATACCTCAGTATTTTTGCAGAACCACTGTGGGATGTGGTCATTTTGAAGCTATGTTGTCCTTTCCAATTCTACCTCAAATGTCATCTTCCAAAAGTGTCCCCTGAGTCCTCCTCTTATTTCTATGCCACCACCGCACCAGCCTTAAACACCCCAGCTTTTAAAATTTATTTTGTACTAAAGCCAAAAATCTGAATATCTCCTGTGGATGGGGAAAAATCAAAATCTAGAAACTGGCAACACCTAAGATCATCAGGCATGGACTATGGCCCGTTTGTGCTGGGCAATGTCCAGACAAATAGTGGTGCTCTCAGTGACAAGTTGTAGCTACATCTGTTTGCAATTAGAGCTGCAAAAGATTATGGTAATGGTTTAGCATGGTGTGCCTGTCCCCAGGAGCTGTTACTTCACTGCAGAAATTGATTTCACTGATCTGCAGGAAGAGAGATTCTGTCTATTGCTTCATGTCCTCCCTTGAAGCAATAGGACCATGAGATCTGTATCTGATTGTGCTTAGGGTGCAGCTCTGATTTCTAAGCAGCTGCAAGCTCAGAATGACACCGATGTCAGTGAAGTGCCACAGCCTCCTCACCTTGTGACCTTCTTCACCTCATTTCTTTCACTGTAATGGGGAAGAATTGAAGGATGTCCTGAGAGCCACTGCTCGTGGGAGTCTTTGGCCTCATCATCCATACGCCGGAGGGAGTTGCTGTTTAGTTTCAGGTTTTTAAATTAAGATGTTAGGAAAGGTTTAGTTGCCTTTGTTTCACGGCTATTTATCTTCAATTCCTTCTGGGCTAGAAATCAAGATGGCAAAAGCGAGTGGGCAAGCCAACCTTGTACACATGGGCTAAACTGGCTAAGGGGAAATTACCTCAGAGGTAACTGATGTGAAATCTAGAGCAGGTGTAGTAGTGCAGGGATGACTACAGGTCCAGCTACTGCTTACCAAAAAAACATCAAAAGAAGGCGAGAGAGTAGTCTTTGAATATGGGAAGAGCAAGAGTATAATCTGATCTTTCCTGTTGTGGACAGGGGAAGAAGTCATGGTCATGGAAGGCATCAGAACGTAGCTGGGTAGGCATCAGAGAATGATTTAACAAGAAAGCCTTTGTAAGGCACTGGAGGTCAAGGCCTGACAATTAAGGAGTCTTAATCACCGGAGGCTTTTAGGAGCAGATCAGAAATATTTTGGTTAAGAGTTTATAATGCGAGGGAGCATTGATCATGCTTTGGAATAGAAAGATGGATTAGATGAGGGCTTGAGGATGGTACCATCCCTGCTTTTCAGTGAGAGCCTCAAGACTTACTCAGCTAGCATTAGAAGGCGGCTTTTTGTCACACATGTGTAACCATGACTCAAGGCTTGGGCAGATTTCCCAGGACTGTGGCACTCCCTTTGCACCACTTCATCACGTAACACTGCACCAGTTGTGAAGCCTGGTGGGGTGTTTTCCCCCCTGCACCCATGGGGCAGCTGCACCGCTCTGGCTGCTGCTATTTCACAGCATGTGCTGCGTCCCATTCATTGGCAAAGAGCCCGAATACAGACCGTGGCTGGGCCAGACCCTGACTTAGGGTCTGTCCAAAGGTAGCCACATGTTGCTTCCTAGCATTGGAAATGCAAGAAGGAAAAAACCCAACCCAGCAGCTGCATTCGAGCTGTGTGCCACAGCTGAGCCATCTGCAGCACACACAGCATTAAATCGGCAGCCAGTTGTCAGGTCTGACAGTTCAGCTTCTGATGGAAACAAGGGAAGTCAAATAAACAAGATTTATGCAGCCAGTGGACTGTCAGTAAGATTTCTCAGCTCTTCGGCTATGCGTTTGCATGGATAGGGTGCCTTGCAGGGCAAGTGGAGATGTCCTTCCTCACTGTTGGTATTTTGGGGTGGTCCAGCTTTTCCAGCATGGGGATGGGATGCTGGCGCAGGAACACCTTGCAGAGGTCCTGCCGAGACAGAGGTCGGCCACCTTGCTTTCCCATGGGAAAATATTTAATTTGGGGTTTCACCCTCTGCCTTGGCAGCTGTTGCGTGTTTCCCCGGAGGTCACAGCGGGTGGTGAGGAGCTGTGCTGCAGCCTGGAGGGAGGCTGCCAGCTGCACCCCTCGGCTGTTGTGTGTTATGAAATAATCACCCAACTGAGAATGACACGAATGCCTGGAGAGGCTTCTGTTGTTTCAGCCTGACTTCAGATTACATCAGCTGCTCCGCTCTGAACTCCCAGCCTGATTTTTGGAGACACCGGTCTATTAATACCTGCAAGCTAAGAGCAGTTGTGCTTGCGGGGAGCTTCGTGTGGGGCTCCTCCCGCGGCTCTGGGGCAGCTCCCCACGATGTGGGATGCTGCTGGGCCGGAGCTGGAGCCCAGCTGAGCTGCAGATCCCTTGGTTTTACAGACAAAGTGCAAAAGGTGCGCACACTTTGTCACCGTGGACTCAGTTCCTCCTCCTGGAAAATGTGAGGGTACAAATTCCACCTGAGGAAAAAAAAATAATTAAAATTATGCACTAGATGTGAAAACCAGTGGTCAACCTCAGGTATAAACTTGTATACATTTTACCACAAAGTGACGCACTGTTCTTACCAGGCCAATACGCAAAATAGTAATTGCTTTAGGAAAAAGATTAGAATTCATCCCCAAATTAACTTCAGGATAGGGATTTATTTAAAAGAAAACATTCAGGTACTAAAACCAGAATAATAAAATGCTAGAGAAAAACAAAATACATGAGGCAGATTTAAGGCTACTGAGCTGAAATATGTACCTATTTACTCAAAATGCATTGAATCAAAACGTGGATGGAATATCTTTTGGCTATATATTTCAGCTAGTACTACAGAAATACTCTGTTGCAAATATTTCGTTGTGGTTGCTTTTCAATCTTCCTTTGAAAGTATTAAAAATTTTTCTTCATATCAGTCCTCTAGTAGATACAGAATATTGATACGGGACTTTGTAATTAAATGCAATTTTTAAAAATATTTAAATAGTTTCAAGATTTATTTTAGAAGTAAGGTGCTTGCATTTTGTAGCATCTCCAGTAAAACACTTCAAATATTCTTTTGATACTCAATTCTGGTTCAGGTACTTATAAGCAAAAAATGTGATGTGTTAAACTGTAAGTGTACTTAAGATTTGTTTAATTACATCTAGTACTGATTAGGCCTTACAAGGCTGGGAAAGAATTTGTATTTCTGAGCTATTCTTTGAATTTTTAAATTACGGAGTCAGCAGCAAAACAATAGTAATCCTGGTCTGTGCAGCCTTGCGTGCTGCACGAAATCCTTCGGTTTGTCTCTGAGTATGCAGCTGCTGTTAGTAACTTCAAGCAGCTTTAGAAACATTTTTCATTTTCTTAAACGCTCCATTAAAAAAATTCAGCACCAGGCTGGAAGGATTTCTGCTTCTCCAATTCAGAAATATTTCTTCTGCAAAACACCCCACCAGCAAGTAAGCAGAGGCTTTACCAATAAGTGTCTGTTTAAAGTAGAACTTGCATTTCCTTCCCTCTTTGCCGGGTACCAGCTACGTGGGAGGATACAGCGCTGCCTCCATCTGCCTCGAAGTAGTTCAGCATTACACCGCCCTTCCTGAAGCATGTAATCTCTGGCAAGAAAAAAAAAAACCAACTCCAAAACTGGAACCTAATCTAATAAATGCTTCCTCTAGCCCCTTGCTAAAGATGCCTTTAATGCTAATTAAGCAGCACAGCTGCTTAATTAGCCAATATTGGCTGGTAAAACCCAGCNCCCAGCAGCTGCATTCAAGCTGTGCGCCACAGCTGAGCCATCTGCAATGCACACAACATTAAATCAGCGGCCAGTTGTCAGGTCCGATAGTTCAGCTTCTGATGGAAATGAGGAAAGTCATATAAATGAGATTTATGCAGTCAGTGGACTGTCAGTAAGATTTCTCAGCTTTTTGGTTATGTGTTTGCATGGGCAGGGTGCTTTGCAGGACAAACGGAGATGTCCTTCCTCACTGTTGGTATTTTGGGGTGGTCCAGCTTTTCCAGCATGGGGATGGGATGCTGGCGCAGGAACACCTTGCAGAGGTCCTGCCGAGACAGAGGTCGGCCACCTTGCTTTCCCATGGGAAAATATTTAATTTGGGGTTTCACCCTCTGCCTTGGCAGCTGTTGCGTGTTTCCCCGGAGGTCACAGCGGGTGGTGAGGAGCTGTGCTGCAGCCTGGAGGGAGGCTGCCAGCTGCACCCCTCGGCTGTTGTGTGTTATGAAATAATCACCCAACTGAGAATGACACGAATGCCTGGAGAGGCTTCTGTTGTTTCAGCCTGACTTCAGATTACATCAGCTGCTCCGCTCTGAACTCCCAGCCTGATTTTTGGAGACACCGGTCTATTAATACCTGCAAGCTAAGAGCAGTTGTGCTTGCGGGGAGCTTCGTGTGGGGCTCCTCCCGCGGCTCTGGGGCAGCTCCCCACGATGTGGGATGCTGCTGGGCCGGAGCTGGAGCCCAGCTGAGCTGCAGATCCCTTGGTTTTACAGACAAAGTGCAAAAGGTGCGCACACTTTGTCACCGTGGACTCAGTTCCTCCTCCTGGAAAATGTGAGGGTACAAATTCCACCTGAGGAAAAAAAAATAATTAAAATTATGCACTAGATGTGAAAACCAGTGGTCAACCTCAGGTATAAACTTGTATACATTTTACCACAAAGTGACGCACTGTTCTTACCAGGCCAATACGCAAAATAGTAATTGCTTTAGGAAAAAGATTAGAATTCATCCCCAAATTAACTTCAGGATAGGGATTTATTTAAAAGAAAACATTCAGGTACTAAAACCAGAATAATAAAATGCTAGAGAAAAACAAAATACATGAGGCAGATTTAAGGCTACTGAGCTGAAATATGTACCTATTTACTCAAAATGCATTGAATCAAAACGTGGATGGAATATCTTTTGGCTATATATTTCAGCTAGTACTACAGAAATACTCTGTTGCAAATATTTCGTTGTGGTTGCTTTTCAATCTTCCTTTGAAAGTATTAAAAATTTTTCTTCATATCAGTCCTCTAGTAGATACAGAATATTGATACGGGACTTTGTAATTAAATGCAATTTTTAAAAATATTTAAATAGTTTCAAGATTTATTTTAGAAGTAAGGTGCTTGCATTTTGTAGCATCTCCAGTAAAACACTTCAAATATTCTTTTGATACTCAATTCTGGTTCAGGTACTTATAAGCAAAAAATGTGATGTGTTAAACTGTAAGTGTACTTAAGATTTGTTTAATTACATCTAGTACTGATTAGGCCTTACAAGGCTGGGAAAGAATTTGTATTTCTGAGCTATTCTTTGAATTTTTAAATTACGGAGTCAGCAGCAAAACAATAGTAATCCTGGTCTGTGCAGCCTTGCGTGCTGCACGAAATCCTTCGGTTTGTCTCTGAGTATGCAGCTGCTGTTAGTAACTTCAAGCAGCTTTAGAAACATTTTTCATTTTCTTAAACGCTCCATTAAAAAAATTCAGCACCAGGCTGGAAGGATTTCTGCTTCTCCAATTCAGAAATATTTCTTCTGCAAAACACCCCACCAGCAAGTAAGCAGAGGCTTTACCAATAAGTGTCTGTTTAAAGTAGAACTTGCATTTCCTTCCCTCTTTGCCGGGTACCAGCTACGTGGGAGGATACAGCGCTGCCTCCATCTGCCTCGAAGTAGTTCAGCATTACACCGCCCTTCCTGAAGCATGTAATCTCTGGCAAGAAAAAAAAAAACCAACTCCAAAACTGGAACCTAATCTAATAAATGCTTCCTCTAGCCCCTTGCTAAAGATGCCTTTAATGCTAATTAAGCAGCACAGCTGCTTAATTAGCCAATATTGGCTGGTAAAACCCAGCAGCGACAAAAGATTTTCTCTCTTCCTTCCCCCAGAGCCGTGGGCTGTGGCTGCGGGATGGGTGAACACCGCGGTATCTTGAGGACCTTTTCTGTGGTCCCCATTCGGCCACTCCTGGTGGCTGTGGAGGAGCCTGGGTGACTTCCCGAAGGAGCAGGAGCACAGCACGGGGACAGCTTGGCCGGGTTTCAGCGGCACATTTGTGATTTCAGATGCCTGGCAGCCCGCAGCCCAGCTTGCAAAATGGGCGTTGTTTAAATGTTACTCGGAAGGTGAAGTTTCTATATATTCCTTCTGCAGAGGATGCTTAGTCATGTGCCTATGGATACCGCTGTCAGATGCATGAGGACGAGCTCTTGAAAAGTCATTCTCCCAGTCTGGAGCTGGAGGGAAACTTTTGGCTTGGGGCTGGTTGCGAGATGGGAGCAGGGATGGAGGAGCTCCACTCCCCCTGCAAAGAGCCGGGTGAGGGAAGCTGGCCTGGAAACACTCAGGAGCCAAAATGCTCTCACAACCAGCTTTTACTTTGACACAGGAGTGTGGCTCGGGGTCGCTCCTGCTGTCTGCTCCAGCGCTGAGCTAATTTCCTCCCATTGTCTTTGGGGAAGCGCAAGTGCCACAGAGGAGAGGTGACGGCGGTGGTGGTGACGGTCCCCTGGAAGCCCAGGCACAGGGCTGCACCACTGGGCCCCTCCGCAGCTGAAGGACCTTCCGCCACTCCCTTCCCCCGTGGTCCTTTCTAGAGTTGTCCCACTGAGACTCCCATTTCTCAACTGCATTTCTTAGTGGCAGAGGAGCTCTTATTGCTTCCTTGTGGAGCGATGCTGAAATCATTTTGCTCTTGGCAGAGGCGGTCAAAGACCGATAAAACAGAGCCAAAGGAGTGCAGAAGAGGCACTGGGCTGTACTCCCTAAATTCCTGTAGCCAACACCACCTCTTCCCTTTCCTCCCCCTTTCCTAATCTTTCAGCCCATCTCCCTGAAAATTTAGAATGAGTCCCCTGGTATTTCTCCTAATCTGGCATTTAAAATCTCACGCAATAAAACTTTCACCACTTCCCTTAGACAATTTTCCAGCCTACGGTTCTCCATTCAAAAGCTTTCCACCCCAATTCTCAGCTTAAACATGCCCTTCCTTAATTTCACCCCATTAAAATTGTTAATGTAATTGTTAAGTCGTCTCCCTTCCTGCCACTTATTTCATTCAAATATTTACGTATCACTAATGTCTCCCTGCTTAGTTTACTAATTCTGTTGCACCTATGATAGTCAGAATTTCTTTTTTTCTTTTGCAATGCCTCCAGGCTGCCAGTTCCTTCAGTCGTGGCTCTTTGAGCTCCTTTCCATTTATCACTCTTCTTGCAAATGCAAGGCAGATGCTCACCGCCCTCGCCTGTGCCGTTATGCTTTTCTGTACGCCATCCAAAACTGCATTGCCTGTTCCTCGCTGCCATGTCCTAACGCCTGTGCGACAGCGTGCCGTCCTCCGGGTGTCTTTCAGGAGTCGTGCCTCCAAAGCACATCCTTCCCTCTAAATACAGATTCTGGATTATTTTCCCAGAAGCAGCTGGCCAGGTTGTGGAGGTTGATTTTAGTTGGTGGCAGGGCATGGCCAGAGCCGCGTAGGAAATCAGAGCAGACTCTGGGTTAGAGCCCCCAGCAGCCCCACGCAGGGCAGGTTTTATCTTTTCCTGAGTACGGATTTTGTTAGCACCCCGCTTGTTCCCTCTTACGCTGACACCACCAATATTGGATGCGCTGAGGCGGCTGGTGCTCTGGCAAAGGAAGTTTTTTACATGTTTGGTGAGAAATATCTTACAAAGTACTGTTTTAAAACAGAATAATGAATTCCTAAATATGTAGCGGTTCTTCTACCTGAATCTCTCTCTCATTCTTATTTCTCCTCGCTGTGATAAAAGCTCCTGAGGTACTATGTGATGTCTTTGTTTCCCAGGTCCATGCACATGATTTGGGTGGTGTGGGGTGTAGATGCATACACACGTTTCTATACTACCAACTCTATAGCTGATTCTGTGCCACGAGCAGTGGCTGTGGAGGAGCGGGATCTGCCTCTGCTGCACGATGCACATTTAGCACTTGGATGTCCCAGACGTTTGTAGGCCCTGATCAAGATTTAGGGACTATACTGAAGCGATTGCTGCCACATGTTGTCAAGTTGCAGAGAACTACCTACAATGTATTGTGCAGCACATATACCCTGGGGCTGCAAAGTTAAATACTCTGATTAAGAAACATCAGTATGATGTTTAATGTGTGTGTTGTAATGTTGCCCTAATTGCATACCATGCTTCCCCCGCCAGGGATCTCTGATCCCAGGGAGTGCAGAGGCAGGATTGCCAGGATCAGCATTGGAGGGAGAAGGAACGTTGGCTGAGAGACTGGCGGGAGGCCTTTGTGGTGCTGGGCTCCTGCCACCTTCACCTCTCCCGAGCTCGGCCCTCCTCCTCACATGGCCCCCATGCCGGGGGAAGGCGTTTCTTTCTTCATGTCTCTTGCTTTCCTTCTGCTTCCCCCTCTGGTCTTTCCCCCTGTCAGCTGGCTCCAACCACCATGCTCAGTTTAATCACAGAATCACAGAATGGTTTGGGTTGGAAGGGACCTTTCGAGGTCATCTAGTCCAACCCCCCTGCCACGAGCAGGGACATCCCCAACTAGATCAGGGTGCTCAGAGCCCCGTCCAGCCTGGATGTTTCCAGGGATGGGGCATTGACCACCTCGCTGGGCAGCCTGGGCCAGGGTTTCACCACTCTCATGGTAAAAAACTTTTCC
>WEKW01026053.1:24094-51162 GCA_013389905.1 Sula dactylatra | reverse complement strand
AGAATGAAACAGAGAAAGAATAGGAAGAGAGAAAGAAAAATAAGATACAGTCCAAAATGTATTTTTCTACAACTGCTGTCTCATGAACCAAAAAGAATTGTTTGTCCTCCTGTCACAAAGTATTTACTTGATAGTGTCAATTAGCAAGGAAATGGAAAAAATGCATCAGCCTTCAATGGAACAAGGCGGCTGCACATCAGCCTGTGTATAGTACCCTTCACTGGTAAGTCTGCTTCTTCCACCCAGGGAGGGGGAAGGATTTGTTGGAATTGTGTTTCTGTTCATTTCAACAGGAACTAGCAAGTTCCTACTTCTGCTCCATAGGGTCCTCTCTTTCATTAGACTGTTGTTTCAGCATTACTAATCTCTAAGCAGGATATGTTACAGTGTTGGCACATGCCAACAGTAAGGCAGCAGTCAACAGCCTAAAATAGTTTTGATAACATTAAATCAACAAGAGCAAACTTACACTACCTTAGAAAACATGTACACCTGGAACTCCACAAAATTGTTTCTGCCAAAATCAACACACAGACTGCACAGTCACACCTGCAGAATGACAAAGCCAAGGATGGGAGGAATTAAGACCACTTCAGTGATTCTCTAACCATACCTAAAGGCTATACTGCCCTCAATAGTTATGTTTCAGTTATTAAACCACAAATAAAATTTTCCTCAATATATTTTGAACAAGCAGAAATTTAATTCAGTTCCTGAAGTCGATGTTTACTGCACAGGTGTTCTCTGTTGAATTAGCTGACTTTCAATCAAATTTTATTTGGCACAGAGATTCCACTTAAAAAAATTAAGGACCGTACAAATATTCAGATAAGAGAAGTTATTATAATACTTGCTGGGTAAGCATGTGAGTAGTAGGGAAGTCTAAGGGAAAGAAGGATAAGACAGCATTTTCATTATCAAGTAATAACACTTATGATGCAGAAGACAATCTGTGGTTGTGTGCGTGATGATAATACTTTACAAGATCTTTAATTTTGAGAATGCAAAGGAAAGTTCACAACCCATAAACATAAAATAGAAGAGAAAAGGCCTACTTTGATTAAGGACACTGACGCAAACAAATAGGGATGAAAAATGTAGTATGACTTCATAATATCATTCTACCAGAAACAACTTTCCCTTTTAACCCTGAGCTCAAAAACCGCCATATAGTTTTTGGGAAAATGGCATAGAAGAAAAATATCTTTGAGGAAGAAAAGGACTTTAAATCACAAAAGTAAACTATTTTAATGACAAAACTTAATCATTGCATTTCAGTCTGATCAAACATTGTCTAATGAGTTTCCACAAGTGGAAAATTTCTGAATATTCTGAAATTTCTGAAAAACTCTGCATAAATTCTCAGTTATTCAAAAACATGACTACAGTCATGAAATCTTCTGCTTAGAAAACAAGGAACACCTTGTTTTCTCTTCAGTCAGTATAGTGTAAATCAAAGCAAGTAATATACTCAGCTTGCAAAAAGGGAAGGGAGGGAAAGATCAGACATTATAAACCACAAAAAAGACACAAATATGAAAAAGAGAAAGTGAGAGAAAATACATCATCTTCTGCAGACTGTATAAAAAAGCCTAAACAGGTGACAATCAGAAGCAGTTTGTCCTAGTGCTAATGTGGCTATTGATCTAAGATCCAGCTGACTTAAATGCTGTATTAAGGAAGTTTAAATAAAAACCAAACAAAAAACACGACTGCGCACAATACAACTAGCAAAATCGTCCATATTCACATTTATCTTATAGGAGAATGAAGAGAAGAACTCTGCAGACTGCGCTCAAGAAAAGCACACCCATTACTGGCATATAAAGGTAAGAAAAGGAAAAAGGGAAACTGCAGACAATTTGCAGGTGGCTTTTATGAATAATCTTTGACTATATCTGGTCTTTTAACACAAGCCTTAGAAAGTAATTGCCAGCTGGCTTGAAAAGCAAAACCAAACCTCCCTTCTTGCCCACCCCCACAGCAAAACTGTATCTGTCATACTGAAAGATATAAACTCTAATTAGGCCCTGGGTACCGCTATGAGAGATTTTGCTGAAGATGCATTGTGAAAGTACTGGAAGCTACATGCATATATCAACGTGGCAGTAGGAAACCCCAAAAGACAGAATTAAAGAATGTTCAGTGTCATGCACGTGGTTTTCAACTGGAATTAAAACTGCCAAGTTCAGGATAAAAATGGTGTATTTCAAATATTTTGTAACACGCAAACAGAAGACACAAAAGTAATTTAGCATCCTTCATTCTGGTTAATATTGCAACTCATTTCACGCTTCTTGTTAATTCTTAACCTATTTATTAAGCACTAGAAGGCCTCATCTTCATAAAGAGCTCAGATCTTTTATTTTTTCAGATTATTCATTAACAAAAATCAGATTAGACTTTCTTTTCATGGATATTTACAGATTATATAAAGAAAACCAAAACAAACCCAAAACATTTTGGTCAGGGAATATAAAAATGCTCTCAAATTCAAACCAAATGTATTAACAACATCGATATGACAAACCTTCTCTGTGAGTTCCTAAAAACTGACACTGTCCTCCCTCTTGTGAGCTCTGACTCACAACCTGCAGTGAACGTAGCTGACGTGCAAGCACAGCGGAGATGTCCCTTCTGCTCTAACGCTGTAGTTCACTGCTGTGGGTATGGGATAACAGAGCAACAAGCATCTTAAATTTAAAGCTACCAGAGATCATGACTACGTTCTTTGATCACAAACCTCTTTTGGGCAGAGAAATCCACTTTATTGCATGTTTGCAAAGCTCTAAGTATGATAGGCTCTAATCTGTGACAGAGATTCCTCAGCATTATTGCTGCATAATAAATAATTAGTTGCCTGCTAGTTATCACTGTGTCCCCAGATCTATTTTGCTACTAATGCCTTTCAAGCCAACTCCAGGCAGCTGGAGGGCACATCTAGTACAATTAGTCAGAACACTCTTCCAACACCAACTCACAATCTTGTTTGCAAGAAAGATTTCCATTACAAAAGTAATTATGCCTACCATGAAATACCAAGTATGCACCAATGGGCTCATCTTGATCCCCTTAAAAATATCCCAACTCAAGCCACAGTAGTTATCCAATGCACTCTTTGCACTAGATTACAGTATTGATTGGCAAGAGCCAAGCAATCATTTTTAACCCTGCCTTCAAAGCTAAGCTCCAGTCAGCATCCCAGCCTGCACAGAAGAACCCTACAAAACAGCTCACAAGCCATCAGGCTCTTGCTGATGCCACTGAGATAAAGTCTCTTCAGCCTCAGAGGATTTGCAGAGTTTATTCTGATGTGTCTTAAAAGAAGATTAAAATTTAAAGGGAGGGAATAGTATCTTTGAGGCTCACTTATGCTTCAGCCCATGGGGAATATCACATGAGAAAACAGGTATCAGCTCGGCTTAAATTTACACCCATGTTCACTGCAGCCCCCTCTGTATCCACACAAACCAACTCTGGTGTAAACCTTTGACTCCATCTGCATGATTCATAAAACATTTTTATTCTCTGTTATCAGCAGCTGTCCTAGATTCCACATCTTTGATGACGTATTCGTTTCCTCTTCTGAACAAATCCAATACACCCTCGTTCTTGTTCAGCTCCAGCCTGTCAGTACCCTCCAGTAAGTACAATGCCAAAACCATGTTTCTTTAGGTATGTCCAGGAGAACACTTCTTAGAGAGAGGTTTTCATAAAAAGCTCTCACACTCAGACTATGCTACCACAGCTTAGTTCAAGGCTGGGGCTTTAAAGTGGTGTTAAATTTGTATGTCTAAACTGGTCTTTAAAACATACACTTTTGGTTGCACTGAACCTAGCAAGAACTTCTTGTACAGCAAAATACTGTCTCCTTGCACAAAACCATTTACACATTGTCAGAATGGATGAAACTCAGTACGTTTGTATTCCAGTGAGTTTTTGTTCGTGACAGCAATCAATAGTGAATATGTCTGTCCTACCAAATTTGCAGCAAATGGGAAATAACCTGCCTCCAGTCAATAGTTCCTGTATGGTCTCAACCATGGAGTTTACTACCTCTTCTAAAATTTGCTGCCACTCTCCACTGGTTTCAACACCATGAATATCCACAATTAAAGCCAAGGAGTTTTGTAATCCTTTTAAACTGCTGAACTCCTTTGTTTCCTTTAGCCACTAGTTCCACAATGCATGAAAAAGTACTTCTTTTTATCAGAATTCAATTTATAATTGTAATACAAATACACTTACAATTGTAATTGTAGTTGAAATCTGTATTTGCAATATACATCAAATACAAATCTGCATTTACACCTTATGCAGTATCTTTCTCTACTGTCTAGAGCAGCGTCCCAAATCCATTTTTGGCTGTTCAACTCTTTTGCTCTGTTTGCTCTGTTCAACTATTAGAAGCATATTTACCCATTTTTTGGTTGAACGTAATGCAGTAACTGTGGTCTGTTGTGTTCTAAGCATCAATCATATTGATGCAGGAGAAAAACAGGGAAAATCTTTCCTACCTATCCCCTAAATAGAATTTAATAGCTGATAATCAACCAACTACTATGAGCAAAGACAAGGGATGCGCAACATCACAGAAATGAGGGAGTAATAGGGAAAATTCTTTTGGTGACACAGAGTTTTCACAGGGATTGAATGAAATAGATGAAATAGAACATTGTAGGATGGAGAACAGAGATGCACTCTGGCCTGGCACAGGAGGAAAGGGCACGGCAGTAGCCACACCCTGACATGGAAGGGAGAACAAAGAACCAGGAGAATAGAGGAAGACAAGAAAAAGGAACCAGAGCAATTTCCCAGCACAGAAAAATGGAGCTTATACAGAACAGCAGACATGGGGAACACTACCAGCAGAACGCCTCATAGCAAGCCTGCATGAAGAATGGAGAAAAGCAAACAGTTATAGGGAACAAAGAGAGCTCAGACAAAGGTAAAGTCTGTAACCTCAAAGCTTTCATAGTCTGTCATCACATCCCCTTAGCATCATATCTAAAGTTCACAATATCAAGCTTCATTCTCATTGTTACCCCTCGATCAGTCACCTTTGTTTCTTCTTTCTGTGCTGCCTTTTACAGCTCTGGTTCTGCAACATCTACCTGGAGCTGTGGTGACCAGCACCATTCCAGTGCACTCTTTATTTATTTAAAGGAATTGATGTTTTAAATCTGTTCACCATTCCATTCCATACACATCCTCCAATTTTCTACTGTTGCCATTACAAACAAACAAACAATCTTTACTGCAGGCTGGCAGTTCATATGAAAAGCAGACCAACTGTGCACAGATGAAGGGTTCTAAAAATCTTAGACCACTTCAGAGAAAGTGCTTATGAGAAAGGTTTTCTCATTTCTGATAGGAAGCCCCAGAATTCTAACAAGCACTTTCAAGTGTCTCATGTGCTAGTGTACAGCCTCGTGTTAAGCGCTTTCTCATTTCTTTAGCAAGGGTCATACTGCCACAGCATTAGCAATATCCAAGTATTTTGGATTGGAAGTGTTCTTTGATATTTTTAGAACCAAGAAATGTGCCAGACACCTTTCAGTTTTGATTTGTTTTTACAACCAGGTCTTTCCATTTGTGTTGGTCTCAAAAATGAGGCCTTTTAATTAGCATAATTGGAAGTTTAATTTGCAAGTCAAAGTCCCTTATTAAGTTGCTCACAGCAACTGAGCTTGCAGTTAG
Organism: Sula dactylatra; assembly: GCA_013389905.1. Lineage (NCBI taxonomy): Eukaryota > Metazoa > Chordata > Aves > Suliformes > Sulidae > Sula > Sula dactylatra. Next base: position 45,462 of record WEKW01026053.1, on the reverse strand, counting down.
GAAGCTGTGACAAAGCATAGGAAGGGGACATCTTCACCTTTGCAGCAACACGAGAGAACCGTAACGAGATCTACTTTATTACAAAATACTTAAGCTTAGTAATTTTAGGTATCACCTGCCTTTCTGTTAAGGGAAAGGAATGCGGCTGAACTATTTTAACCATGGCCTGTACGCACAAATTGTATCTTCTCTTTGAAAAACACGTGCTCTTCTTACAACAATTATCAATTTCTCAAGGCTCCTCAAGTCGCAACCCTATTTTACTGACTTTTAATAGGAACATAACCGTTTAACTGCCTACAGTACAGCCTTCCTTGGTACAACCACCCTCAAGGCACAGCGCCAGCCAAAAAGCCTGTAGTCCATATTCTCTTTCTCATGGGTGGTTAAACAAGTCACGCATTAAACCATGTTTGCGCTCACTAACAGAATCGGTACCATGCACAACCTGACCCTCAGTTCTGGGAAGTATGGAGGGGCGTCCACGTGTTTGGGACAGTGACAGTAGGACAACTTGGACTGTTTAACTCTGACTTACGGCTGCCCTGGAAGCCCAGTTTAGCTCTTGGGCCACACGCAGGTTCCTTGGTCACACGCACACCAGCTGAAGTAGACGTACCGTGCGTGCAAACCGGGGCTTTCCCACCAGCTTATAACCAAGATCTCCTGTTCTAACGCCTCTTTGTGAAGGACGGAGCACCCTTCCGATCCTTTAGAGACACGGTAAAATGGGATTTTAGCACCTGGCCCGACTTCCCGAATGCACTCACTCACAAGGTTCTCTAAAGGAGCCGGATTTGAAGCCCCACGCAGGGCTGCTGCTCACGGCACGCCGCCGTGGTCCGACGCCAAGCTTTTCTGCCAACCTCGCCTCCGCGTCTCTTCGCAACAGACTGAAAACCTACGGGATCGAGACGACCCACGCGTGAACCGCCACTGGAGGGAGGCCCCGACTCCCGACAACGCCCTCTCCCTCTTTTCAAATGCCTCCGGAATCCCCTGAAGACACAGGACGCGGTCTGACGGCAGGGATGACAACCCCACCTCGGGGGAGGGGAGGCGGGGAGCGCCCACGCGCAGGACGAGGAGCGGGGAGAGGCGGGAGGAGCCGCTCTTACCTCCGGGCAGCCGCGCGTGGGGCGGGGGAGAGCNCGCCGTGGGGCGGCTCCGGGTGGGGTGCGCGTGGGTGCCGCGTCCCGGCAGGTAACCGCCTCTCGTGGGCTCACACGCCCCTCCCCGCGCGGTGGGTGCTCACCGCGTGCACCGGAATACCGGTGACGTGACGGCGACAGCGAGGGCAGCGATTTCCGTCCGTAACAGAAAGAATGGGGCCGCTCTTGTAGGGCGGAGAGCACGCTGTTGGGCAGCCAGCTCGCTGAGGTGGAGGAGGTGAACAGCTGGCCTGTCTCCGGTTGCTCGCAGGCGCCTCCAGGTGCTTCCTGGAAAAAGGGAGGCCCAGACGGGTTTGAGAGATGGTTCCCTAGTGCCGGAGGTCCCTTGGTTACACGGCGGCGTCCCGGGGGAGGCCACCCGTTGCTGACTGAGGTTGCCATCTTCTCCTCATCCTCGAATGAGGGTTGGTTACTAATAGCATTATTGGTTGTCACTTCCACTGTGTTCTTCTCAAGATTCCAGCAAATAAATCTGGGTTCAAAATGCAGTGGATTTACATTTCTCCACTGCGAGAGCTTGCTGACTGGAAGATCGTACAAGCAGATCTGTGGCTCCCAACGATAAGATCTGCATTTTACAGATTTACGTTCTGATAAATAGTTAAACAGAAGTCGCTATCCACATCAGAATTACTGGCATTACCAGCCAAAGACCTCTTCCGCCTCCTTTCCGTTCACTATCTCATCTGAAACCTATTGTAACTAATGTCTGCAGCCTATCCCCTCCAAGGCAGATTAAGATAGGATCACTGGAATCCTTCAGTGTGGTCAAAGAGGGCCTGTTCTCAACTATAGGTTAGGCAGAAGTGTATGTGGCTGATTAAGTCGTGGCTGGTTGCCTGAAGGAAATGTGCTGAGCCGGCTTACTCACAGTCAGGGTTTCACATGGAAGGGAAAAAACAGGTCCAGTCTGAAGAAGGACGAGGTCAAGGTTGGGGAAAGTGGAAGAGCGTATTCATAGGGGGAACAGGACTAGAAGTTTGGGGTCTTATCTAGCTTCAGTGCGCTTCTCTGTGCCTTCAGTACAATTTAAAATATTGCAAAAGTGAGCTTCCTTTTAATAGGCTGGTTTACATCTAAGTGCTATACTGTGTTTATTCTAATTAAATCAGTATGAACTGCAAATAAGAGTCTTTCTCCCTACCCCCAGTTGGAAACATATCTAAAGATCTTCAGAAAGAGTAGTTACTTGTTTACATCTTGTCATCTCCTTTTCCTTCAGGAGATTTAGAGGTTCAGGTTTTCAATTGCAACCAAAAATGGCTGAAAAAGCAATATAATTGTATAGTTTTTAAAATAACAGAGATTTATGAAAGCAGTAAACACAGGGATTCTTTAAGAGCCTTTCAGTTTTATGGGGGATGCACATAAGGATAGTAGAACCACTCGGGTAGGGAATGGTATCCCTACTGTCTGCTAATATTTTAGTGTAATAAGAGAATATTTCATTGAATTTTTCATAACCATTTCTTATTTTCAAAAAACAGTCTTAAATATTTGATCGTGTTCATTTTTATTAGTACAACTACAGAATTATGCATTGTAGGTAAAAGGGAACTTAGGAGATACTTTTTTTTTTATAAAATTCAGAAATGCAACAGTCTGAAGGGTAGCAGAGAAATAGGGAGACCTGAACTCCTGAATAAAGTAATGCTTTGCACTTCCAGCGTGCCTGGTGTCTACAGGGACCTTAGAACACTTCACATATGTTTAGTTCCTCCTTACCTCAGTATTCACATGTCACAGGTTGGGAAATACAGAGAGGGAAGCTGATTCATAGACTAACTGATTTGCCAAACATTAGGTAGGAAGTTTCTGCCAGAATCTTCTTTCCAAAACCCAATATTTTGTTTCAATTACAAGATCAAAGGAAAATGCAACACATGCTGATCAATGTTAAGATTCAACCAACTCTGCAGAAGATTGTAACCACGTATAGCATTAATGCAGTACAGGTTGGACTCGGAGTATTTCATGATCATACAGTGTGGCTCTTTGTCTCCTTCTAGTGGTTTACATTTGTTATCGATTTGCTACTGACTCCAGACTACTACAGATTTATACTTTTGTTCAGGTAATTGAAGTTCCTATACTGAGTGCCACAGGTCTTGGACTTTCTTGGGGCAGTTCACTCAGAGGGTTACTAGGTATATAAGTATTTGTTTTCTGCTTAAAAAGGCTGCGTTGCTTGTTTGGTTTTCAAGAGCAGAGAGTAAGGAGTTAAGGATTTATATTTATCCCAGACAAAATCTGATTGAGATACAGCTCATATAAATCCAATTGTTTTATGCTGGTGCCACTTTGAAATATATTATGATTTTATATATGCCTATCTATACAAAAATCTATCCAAGAAAAGCTATATTGCCATCCGGTACTTAATGGAAGCCATTTCATTTGAGAGGCCTATGAACAACTATTGATTTTTCTCTATTGTTCCCAAAACAACAGAAAACAATCCTGAGTATTTTCTCCAAAGTAGTCAAAGTGACAGACATCTTTAACATAATTACTCCTTTATTATGATGTATCTCGTTCATTGCACGTACTATATATCGACTCCTTTGGAGTCAATGTTCTGTGCAGAGCAGACATGGAGGCCAAATCCTGTAGTCTTGACCTCTCTGGAAACATTATGCTTACAGCCTGGGTCATGCAAAGCACCACGGCCTGATGTACAGACCAGCTGTGACAACTCCAACTCCCAGAAACAATGCCACCGAAAAAGCTTTTGGAGATGCTCACAGAGAAGACAAGATAAATAAAAAAATAGCCTAGATTCTTCTGCTCTGAATCTGGTGTGAATACAAAGAAGGATGCTAGAAGCTCCTTGTAACAAAAGGGTTAATGAATCATTGGCAGAATAAGAATACAGATGTAAAATCACACCAAAAGCAAAAGGTGGTTGTAATAGGCATCTACGGTCATCCTAAGGGAGAACATAAAGCAATAGAATTGCTTCGTCTGCAAGTCCAGCTTCTTCTGACACTAAACGCTCTTTCTGGCCCTTTAATGTGAGTCTTAATGAGAGCAGCAGAGATACTTCATTAAATAATTCAGCCTTTCTAAGTAGATACTTTTATCAGGTGTCCACCACAAGCCCTTTCTATCAATTACTAGAAAGCCAGTACATCCTAACACAGAGAACATTCCCTTTTATTCTGTCAGTCTCTGTTTTAAACCTCTAGAGATTCAGCAACCGTGCTGAAAATGCTAAACCAGTGCAGACTTAGATCTAAGTCAGTGACAATACAGCTATGCTGTGTTAAACCTGCACTGACAAATTTTGTGTTACCTTTGGTCAGTGTGTAGCTTGGGTTTAAAATGTGTTTGTCTAAACTTGTGCAACATCACATTTTAAACTATTTCAGGAGTTAGTCTGCACCTGGGTGACCTGAGCTGCAGACCATTTCATGAGTTCCTGGTCTAGTACATTTAAAGTCAAGGTATGGCCAAAATCATTAAAAAGTGGACTATGAGACGGTACCTTTTAAAATCCCACGTTGGAGCGAGCAACCCAGTCTGGGAGATGTTAGATGTATAGTTCACTTGTGTCTGAAGGGCCTGAGCCACACTGGGCATTTCTGGGATAGACATTTTGTGATTGCGAGGCCCGTTTCTTTGCAATGTAATCTCATGAATTTGCATCGTGATGTGTGGGCAGACCAGCAAGTTACCAGAAGAGGGTGTAGCAGGAGTAACCTGAAGCATGAACATCTACCTGCTCACCAGTATCTGCCTGCCTACATGCCCTTGCCACTCAGCGGAAGAGGGGCGAGTACCTGATGTTTCCTCTGACATTATCAGAAGAGAAATACTTGCAAAAGGACACTTACAGGCAGCTGTAATGGCATGTTTATGGTAACTTATGTCTCTGCCTGTATCCCACAGAGACCAGGTATATGCGGGGAGGCAGGGCAGGAATAGTTTACACTGGCTGCCAGGTTTGTGCCCCAGACACTAGATAGGGTAAAAAGGGGAACAGAGCCTTGAGGCTAACCCACAGGGATGTCTCACATCTTCAGGAACTAAAAAAAAAACCACTGTAGCAGTGACACTTAAAACAGTGGAAAAGAAGTGTAACCTCCAAAATTTTCCATGTTGTGATACAGTTTGCTGGACTTGGGGACAGCATATGTGGCAGGCTAAGCCCAGGTGAACTTAGACTCACCTTTCAGTTAAAATGCTCTGGAAATGTCTTTTTTTTTCTGCACTCAAATTAAATTAGAATGACTTTAAACCTACTAAACACAGACTCTTTTCCTTTTCGAAAACATAACATTTCTAATCAAAATACAGATGTAAAAGTACATGGAAAGAAGGAAACTGAGCTTGATGTAGCTTTGTTTTAGGGGGGAAAAATATAATTCAATAAGACTAGCTTAAGCCCTCTGATTAAAGCTTTTTTAACGTAACAGATAAGGAGGATGAGATCTACACTGAGATAAAGGTAGTTAATACAGATCAAAAGAGCTTGTGTTCATGCCAACTAGATTAAATGACAGGATGTGGTGAAGTGCTGGGTACCATATCTGGTTACTTTACATACAAAGCTTTATTCGCTGCATGTAGATATATCTATTAGGTTATATGCATTTATGTATGGAAACTGTAGAAATGAACTGAAAGCAATCTACCATGTGTAGAGTATTTGTTCTGATATTGTTCTAAGATTGCGTTTCTTCCAATTAGTATGTAAGGCTGTAATTTTTTATAGCTGTCTCTCTCACTAAGATTGTACAAGTAAAATGCATTAGAAATTGAGGTTTATTTCTAAATGCATTAGCATTCCACCATTCTCACTTGTTAGCTTCTGTGCATAAATTCAGTAGAACCACGTATTTCATATTCCAACTTCATTTTAGCAGGAAGCCTAGGACTGCTTTAGGAGTAAATTAAACTTAGGACCTAAATTGCAGTTGTCATTTTAAAGACAGTTTTTATATTTATTTATCTGCACATGGCCCCTGAGGAGGCAGGATACAGGACTGGCAGGCTCTTCGGTCTAACCCAGTGTGGCTGCTCTTATGTTTCTCATACGCTCTGGAACAGCAGGATGTGGGAGGAAGGGAGTGTGGATGTTGGGAAGGGAAAACACTGCCGGATATGAAGATGTCACAGGCCCGTGCCACCGCGTGCTTCTGCAAGACAGCAGGAAAGGTCTTTCCCCTACATCTGCTGAACAGGCCGCAAAGTCCTGCCCGGTTGAGCTATGCCAGAAAGAAACACGGAGGAGAGATTCTGTCATCTCTGTAGGAAGACTGATGATTCAGAAATTAAAGGTTTAGCATGGGATGCAACTGAACTGAACAGATGTCATTAGCTGTGCCTACCTTTTATTGTTATTTTTCATTGTTGCTGCAGCACTGCCTAGAAATCTAAGCCTCACGGTGCTCCAGTCTGGAAATACTCATAAGAAGGTTGTCTCCTTCTCAGAAATCTTAAACAATAATCAAAAGACAAGAGATGAAGAGAGCAGGAGGAAAAAGCCTTTAGTACACAGGGGACATTGCTAGTGTTGGATTATTTCTGGTGGACAGCTGCGGGGTGGGCTGGAGCAACATCCCAGCATAATCAGAGCAATAAACAGCTACAACTGCAGTAGAAGAGGTGCACAATTCCATTATGCTCCGTGACACAGGGAAGGGGCCAAGAGGGTGCAGCTCCCTTAGCCCTCCCAGCAAATGCACGAATAAGAACAACTTTAGGCTTTGCACCGCATGTAGTCATTCACATCTGTGCAAGTGAGGTCAAAGTAGCATTTCTGTGCTGATGGAAATGCTCACAGAAAAACTATCAGGCCCTAGGTATTTTATGAAACACAAATATTGCCAGTGGTGGGTTTTAATGCAAGCAGCCTCTGCCTACAAGAAAAGAAACTGGAAGCAGCTGGGACTTGGAGACTTAACCAGTAATTTACTTGCAAGAAAGAGCAGTTCCAACTGCAAGACCCCAACAGTCAGTCTGACAGTGGGCAATGGATTCAGTGCAACCTGGTAAACAGGCTGAGCTGGTATTTCTGAATCGCTGCCACACAAAAAAGTCCCATCAGGTCTCGATTGCTGTGCAGTTCTGTGGGCCTTACTGCCATTCTGCAACCCACGCGTCTTCTGGCTTCCGAGAATGTCTTAAATGTTTCATAACCATAAAATCCCAAACAACTTAGGAGAGCCTGCCTGTGCTTGTTTTATTTATGTTGCTGATGGGCTTTTCATAGTGATGAAAAACAGCTTCACTGCCATGCTTAAGAAGGTCAGCATGTAATGTTCTGGTCAGGAAGTAGCCTGAGAGGCTGGCAACCTTGCGTGGCCTCTTGCACATCGACAAGAGAGGAAGAAGCCATTGGTCTGGGAAGGGAACCCCAGTCTGTGCATTTTGCACAGACTGTTTTTACTGCCAAGCTCAATAGAGGAGGGAACTTACAGGTGCCTCCACATGGTTCTGCAGCTCAGCGCTCTCTACATATCCCCAGACATGGAAATGGTGACTAAAGATTTACTAACATTGTGGAGGCAGAGAGTACGGGCAGGAGGGAGGGAGATCTCTTGGAAGTACAGAAAACTGGAGCAGACACATCTGTCCCAGAGGTTGTAGCTGTACTACTAAGCTAAACAGTGACAGGCTTGTTCTCTGGCTCAGAGACCAATTGGCAAAGCTTGTGACCGTACTGCTGAATTGAGCTGGTGTCCAAAGCAGGGCTGCCACATGCAGGCTGCCTGTTGGGAACAGCTCCTGCTCATGCTACAGTCCTGAAGCACACCAGCAAATTACTGGGCCAGTTGCTAGTTGACCCAGATCAACTAATTAAGACTGTAACACTGAAGAGTGTTATAGGGAAGAGATATTCTGCTGTGATCCCCTTTGCTGCAGGGTACTGCAAAATTTCTCTGCCTCTTAGCTGACAATTGCCTTATTGGTGGCTGAGGAGGAGGAAGGCCGGAGCATGGGGCCCTTGCCATTGCCCTTGAGACCCTAGATACTCTTGCAGCCATCACGCAATACTGACCCACTTCCAGTGTCCCCTGTGGACAATGCTGTGCAACTGCAAGGGCAGGCTGTGCGATGAGAAGCAGGTCCTCCCAAAAAGCCCAGCAAGGAGTAAAAACCTTTCACAGCCAAATCTAGAACTGGCCACATCACCAAGTCACCAAGGTGTTCTGTTCAGAGTGCCTGCTACTGAAAATACAGCAGCAACAGCATCAGGAACAAGAAAATGCAGGCTTAATAACTGAAAAAAAAAAAGTAGTATATCAACGTTTCTGGCAGCTTGTCGATACCAACTTTACAGTTAGACAACTTTATTACAGTGATGAATATGCAGGCCATAAGTTACTAGCTTCTTTCTTATAAATTAGTCCACTTAGCCAAACAATCCCTATTTGCTATCAAATATATTTGATGGCAATAATTTAGGGAAGATGAACTGAACTGTACTGGCAAGCTGTATCTGCTGTGTCTGAAGTTATCACTGGAGGACAGATGCTTTTCCATGGAATTCCTTGTCTTCTATGCACCAGTTCCATGATGTCCCTAAACAGCATCAGCAGTTGTGAAGGGGCAAGGGCATGTGTACTTCCAAATGTCAGTACACACTGTGCACCTCACAGGTTTGCCATTTATTCCCTGCTTCAACTCTGCCCTTCAGATTTACAGTTGCTATCTTGGATGGCACAAGCAATAAGTAATTCTAAGCTAATACAGTTTACACATGAGACATTCTGCCTTCAATGGGTAAATTCTCAAATGCTGGCATGCTACTTTTTCCTCAGTCCTTTCTTCTGTCATGGCTTTTTTGTTGCTGATTCTGGTTTTGAGCACCTTCTGTATCACAGCTGAACTTTGGAAAATCAGAGACAATAGGTGATGTTTCACCCACCCTGACAGTGCACTATATCATAGCTTCCCATACAGAGTTATAACTTGCCTTACTTTGCTTAAAATTCAATCCAAGTCATGGCTAAACTGTAAATAATTTTTATGTGTGTGTGTGATAAAAACTATACACTGTAGGCCAACCATAGACTACCTGCACAGAAACCTTGGAGGGCTGTAATCTCCAAGGACTGATGTGAAAGAAAAATCCCTGATTTGTAATAGCTGGGGATTTGGACAACACCTAGCAAAAAAAAAAAAAAAAACCCACCCAAAAACCAACCAACCAAAAACAAACCAACAAAAAAACCCCCAACCCATAAACAACTGTGTGAGATGTACCTATATTCTGGCTGCAGTCATGCCCATAAACAGATTTTTTTCTTCCATGAGCATACAGGGATGGTTTGCACAGGAAACAAGTGATACCAGCTAAGCAGATAGACTTGTTAAATGAGGTCACTCATGGTAGCACATTCCATTCCCACGCCCTGGGCAAGGCAGAGGTTTTCCAGAGTGCCCCTCGGTGCTGCGTCAGAGAAGGGTTGGCCCTCTGCATTTCATCTCTGATGCATTATGATTTTATTTAGAATGCACTTTAGTTTTTCAGCCTTCAGGCTACAGAGGCAAGGTGCCAGTCTTCAGCAAGAGGGGGAAGGACTATAAATAGAGCAGGCTAGGCTGCCACAGACAGCTTTTGGTCTGCTTAAGTTTCTTGTTTAGCTTGGAAGAAGCAGAAATCCAATCAGCATAGTACAGACACTAGCAACAGCTCTTCTCTCCAGCCAGTAACTATCTTGCATTTCTTACATACACAGGTACAGCCACTTACCTTTCCTGAACAAAGACAGCACTACCATTCATCCATACTTCCCTCCAGCTCTCTTAGCTTTTTGCAAACTCTTGCCGTGCAAACCTTCATGTATTTTCAGGAGACCCGCTACCTATGAGGGAAATGTATTCCTTCACTTTCAAAACAAAGTACCCAGAGGTAACACACATTTCATCTTTGGGAGGCCCCTAGAGCTTTAAGAAGTATTGTTTATTAGTTCTTGCTTTCATTTGTATCACCATCATGTAGGGTCACTGTGAGCTCTCCTTGGAGTTACTTGTATAAGGAAGGGACATTTTTGCTACAGGCTAAGTATGTAATAAAAGCACCACCAAGAGCCCAGTCCTGCACTCACAATTCTTTTTTTTCCCTCACATATACCTATACTGAGAGCTTTTTCTTCCCTTAATCTGTGCTTGACTCAGAATTACTATTAAAGAGAGAAACCATATTTCCACAAATTTCCACTGCCTAGCATACCTTTCAGTGAGTATATTTTATTTACAGCACAAAGCTAATGGAGGCCATCTCCAAACAGTGCATTTTAGACTCAAAGCACTTGAACTGATTCTTTGAACTCCATGCTCCCGGCTTTGCAAAGCAAGCTGCAGCCAAGATTGCAGAGCAGTAGTTCCTCCTATTCCCTCCTGCTGGGATGCACCCAAAGAGGGACAACATTTAAAATAGTTTCAGAATATGCTCTCAGCATTACACTACGCACACAAGCAGATGGGATTACTTGTGTCAAAAAAAAAAATAATCACATACTAAATATTACACTTGAAAGCAGATCATCAAATTCTAGGGAAGACAGCTGGATCTCATAGATCTTTGCCTTCCACAAAATATTTAGCCTACAAGCCTTGAAAGAGCACTTGCAGACCTATGTACATTAACACACTACACAACCTGCCATTTGTTTGCCAAGCCAGAGTTAAACCTGCATGTACACCTGCACCAGAGGTTAGCACAGCATGCTTTTGACAGACTTCATTAGCCCTTGCTCAGGGATCTTGAAATTCTGGGCTCAGCCTTCACAGCTCTGCTGCCAGCCCACAGCACTGGGAACCTTCCTCACCAGGGCATCCCCATGGTTCTGGCCATGCTGGGGCACCTTCCTTCTCCCAAGCCACCCAGCAAGATGCCTCCTTCACAGAGGGAGAGATTCCTTCTGGTCAAACCTAAGGGCTGCTTTACTGGAAATAAACTTCTGTTACAGCTTCAGATACCTCCCAGTTCATTACTGTCAGTTACCGTGCTTTCATCCATGCTGGCCCTTGCTGAACCAAAGATACAAAAAATTAAATTTGAAGGCAGGCTAGAGCTGAGGATCACTGACCTACTAGAACCATGGACTTCCACAGACACATTGGGTTTATGGTCTATTGCAATTTTCCTGCTGGCCCCTCTCTGCTACAAAAGCATTAATGATTTCTCTGTTCCACACAGTTTAAGGTTTAACAGCCTGTGAGCCTTTTCTACCCAGAGGTGTCTGCTCTCTTTTTCCACCGCATGTTTAATCAATTAACATACCCAGGAGTTAGTAAGGACAATTCTGTCTCACCTGCATTTAGCTGGAATCTTAGATCAGAGAAAAAGTCTGAGCCCAAGGACATCACATAGTGCCAGGTTTGCAGCCTTGGTGTTGCCCTTCTGCTACAGCTCCTCACCTCTCCTTTCAACACAGTTTCCCATTCCACCTTCAGTAGTCACTGGCTTCCACATTGCTTCCCCCATTTGCCACTTTCCCTATCTTCACCTTCAGTATTTGGCTGTTTCCTCTTCCTCCTGCATCTTGCTTGAGCACCAGCTGGTGGCAGGACCAGTACAGGCATAAAGCCCCGGCGCCTCTCTCTTCACAGAGCAGCCTCTAGTTTTCAGGAGCAGCCCCTGGAAGGTCAGGCTTGACACGGTACAGGTGACTCATCTGAATGTGTCAGATACCAATTCCTTATTCTGAAGCCTAAGAAAACAGAGGTTCTTTGCAAATGGCCACACGGGGGCTTTTTAGTTGTTAACCTGGATGAAGCTGACATTTTCTCATCACAAGCTGGTTTCAGAAATAGTTAAATACTTTTACCTGAAATATGCATATGCACATACAAGTCAGCTGAAAGCTAATACCAGACAAAGAAGTGACAAATGAAATCATTAGAGCTTACTGAAATTAAGAAAGTCCCCACCATATATCCACAAATAGAGGACAGTAACTGGATCTGCCTGCTAAAAAGAACTGGCAGCAGCACACACTGGTAAAATCAGAAAAGAAACACATTGGAGATAAGGGGAATTACAAAAAGAAGTTCAGGTAAAACTACAGTAACAAAGCTACTCTGTCACAACAGGTTTTGAGGAAATATTGAATCTATTAAAAAAAAAGACAATACTTTGGCTACCTTCAAAAGTTTTTTTTCATGATGGAGGTAAGTTTTAGTGACTTTTGCTGCAAAATGAGTTAAGTTTTATCTAAGTACTACACGCTGTTCTTGTAAACAGTAGTAAAAGACTGGGGAAACTGTGGGCCCGCTGCTGCTGAGGTGGATGCCCAGGTGACGCAGGATGCAGAGAAGGCAGAGTTACTGAATGCCTTCTTTGCTTCAGTCTTTACTGCTAAGGCTGGCCCTCAGGTGTCTCAGCCCCCAGAGGAGAGAGAAAAAATCTGGAGGAAGGAGGACTTCTCCTTGGTTGAGGAGGATTGGGTTAGAGATCATTTAGGCAAACTGGATCCTCACAAATCCATGGGCCCTGATGGGATGCACCCATGGGTGCTGAAGGAGCTGGCAGGTGCTGTTGCTAAGTCACTCTCCATCTTTGAAAGGTCATGGAGGACAGGAGAGGTGCCTGAGGACTGGAGGGTAGCCAATGTCACTCTAGTCTTCAAAAAGGGCAAGACGGAGGACCTGGGAAACTGTAGGCCAGTCAGCCTCACCTCCATCCCTGGAAAGGGGATGGAACAGTTCATTCTGGAGGTCATCTCCAGGCATGTAGAGGAAAAGGTTATCAGAAGCAGTCAACATGGATTCACCAAGGTGAGTTCGTGCTTGACCAAGCTGATAGCCTTCTACGATGGCATGACTGGCTGGGTAGATGAAGGGAGAGCAGTGGATGTCGTTTACCTCGACTTCAGCAAGGCTTTTGACACTGTCTCCCATAACATCCTCATAGGTAAGCTTAGGAAGTGTGGGTTAGATGAGAAGACAGTGAGGTGGATTGAGAACTGGCTGAACAGCAGAGCTCAGACGGTCACGATCAATGACGCAGGATCTGGTTGCAGACCTGTAACTAGCGGTGTTCCCCAGGGGTCTGTGCTGGGTCCAGTCCTGTTCAACATATTCATCAATGACCTGGACAAAGGGACAGAACGTAACCTTGGCAGGTTTCTGATGATACAAAACTGGGAGGAGTGGCCGATATGCCAGAAGGCTGAGCTGCCATTCAGCAAGACCTGGACAGGCTGGAGAGCTGAGCCGAGGGAAACCTCATGAAATTCAACAAAAGCAAGTGTAGGGTCCTGCACCTGGGGAGGAACAACCCCATGCACCGGTACAGGTTGGGGCTGACCTGTGGGAAAGCAGCTCGGCTGAGAAGGACCTGGGAGTGCTGGTAGACAGCAAGTTGACCATGAGCCAGCACTGTGCCCTTGTGGCCAAGAAGGCCAAGGTGTCCTGGGGTGCATTAAAAGGAGTGCGGCCAGCAGGTCGAGAGAGGGTTGTCCTCCCCCTCTACTCTGCTCTCATGAGGCCACATCTGGAGTCCTGTGTCCAGTTCTGGGCTCCCCAGTTCAAGAAAGACAGGGAACGACTGGAGAAAGTCCAGCGGAGAGCTACGAAGATGATCAGGGGACTGGAACATCTCTCTTATAAGGAAAGGCTGAGACACCTGCGTTTGTTTAGCCTGGAGAAGAGAAGACTGAGGGGGGATCTTATCAATGCTTATAAATATCTAAGGGTGGATGTCAAGAGGATGGGGCCAGACTCTTTTCAGAGGTGCCCCACGACAGGGCAAGGAGCAATGGGCACAAATTGGAACACAGGAAGTTCCACCTGAATATGAGGAAAAACTTCTTTACTGTGAGGGTGCCAGAGCAGTGGAACAGGCTGCCCAGAGAGGTTGTGGACTCTCCTTCTCTGGAAATATTCAAACCCCTGCTGGACATGGTCCTGTGCCCCCTCTCTAGGTGTGCCTGCTCAAGCAAGGGGGTTGGACAAGATGATCTCCAGAGGTCCCTTCCAACCCCTACCCTTCTGTGATTCTGTGAAACCTATACGAGTACATTCCTTCCCTAAATCTCTAGAGGTTTGAAAAATATAGTTTGTATTAAGACAACACTCCATATAATTTTATTTGCAGAATACCAAGTTACAGGTATAAAAACAACAGAACATAAAACTCGTTACGAAACCATACTAAAATAATCAACCAGTGCATTTTGCTCAACAGTTTAATTTTAATATGATCTTCAATAAAAAGCTTACTCCATTGAACCTGAATATTTCAGCATTCATGATAGCTTCTAAAGTGGATTAAAGAATCCTAAGTCACTTCAACAAACTAATTAATATATCCAATAACACAGTTTCTGTGAGGGAGTATATAGTAGTTTCTATTGCATGAATGCATATGAACAATACTATATATAAAAAAGCCAAACCATTTAACAAGTGTGAACGGATTTGCACTGTGATTAAAGTGAACACAAACAATTTTAAGTGATTTCTGAAATTACAGGATGCGTTAACACAAAGGCATATTGTACTTAAAGTGTAAATTCACATTTCTAGAAGGTGAAAGTTTTGTGCCCAGGCAACTTCAAGTCATTGTGGCACAATTAGTCAAAACAACTCTAACTGCACGTACCAGAACTTTCAACAGAAAGATCTGGTTTCTATTCCTTTCATCCAGTTTTAATGAGTGAGAAATTAAATTAGAAACAGAAGGGCTCTCCCTCCCATATTTACAGACTGCGAACTACATTGCTTTCTCATCAGAAATTCTAGTTTTCCTGTCAAACTTTGTTAAGCTTCGTAACTATCAGCACCCTCACAGTTTGGTCAAAGGCACCACAAACACACAGTCCCTTTTTGTCAGGGCTCCAGTCTAGGCTAGAAATCGGCTGCGTTGAGAGAGTCACATTCTGCAAGAGGCTGACTGAACCCGCCACTCCCATCTCAGCTCCTTCAGAATCCTTCTTTGAGCGCTGAGCTGGGTACTCACTGGCAAGAAGTAAGGAAAAGTCAAACATGCACTTAGAATTTACTGATAAAGAACACGTTAGCCTTTTTATTTTAAAAAGGACACAGAGAAGGGTTTCCTCTGTTCTTATGAGAAGGCAAATAAATGTCTTAAAAATAATGATCATATCCAGCTATATCCACACTGCATACTTAGTAAATATTTCATGAAAGAAAAAAATGAGGCATGAAGTTTTGAATCCTGACACCTCTCTCTTACAGCCCTTCATTTTTTAACTGTTTGGCTTTTGCCACAGGCAAGAAAATGTCACCTCAGCTATCCCTCTGAAACTTAATGTACCTACTTCACTGCATTTAGGATGATTATTTTGCCACGTAATGTAAGAAGATGTAAATTTAAGAATCATTAAAAGTCCAGGCTTTCAGTGTTCTTCTAGACATAACTGCTACTATATGAGAATTTTCAGAAATAATTTTCTTCCACTTATCACCTTGTTAACCAACAACATAGCTAGATCTTGATTACGTTAAGAAAAGTGACAAGGGAAAAATTCACCCATGCTGTTGTCACATTCTTTTAGGGATTAATTCAGGATTGCAGATCAAGTACTGACACTGAAATCATCCTTTCTACTGCATATATAAGCAATAATTTTAACTAGATATTCTGAGGTTGGAAGCAGGACTCCACTCATCATTTTCAGGAAGATTCCTTCCTAAAACAATAAATGGTTGGTTTCTTATTACCCGTTGCAGGCTGGAGAGCGATCACTTACTATTTCCAGAGATGAAGGCTGCCAGCTCCTCCACTCGTCATAAATATATCTCTGTTCTGTGGTAGGTGCCGAACCTGCCATATGGTAGATTTTTGCGCCTAATAAAAAAAAAAAAAAAAATCAGCATCGTGTAGAAGTCAGTTACATACGATCTTCACAAGAAAGGACGCAGAATCTTAAACAGCAATCACTTGTATGAAGAGAAAACAGCCTTCTCGTGGTGGATATTGGAACGTCCGTTCTGAGGTACCTTCCCTTCCTCCACCCTTGTGATCTGCTGCCACAGGAGCAGCCAGTTCCCAGGCAGGAGAAGCCAAGCCAGGCCTCCAATGCACCCCGTTCTTCCCCAGGGATAAGGCAGCAGCCCTACCAAGGCTACCACTCACTAGTACTTCAGCTTCTTCGGGCCTGGCCACATCAGCAAGGTCTACTTTGAATGGTGTATGGCAAATAGTATTTAAAGACATTAAGCTGAAACTCAGCTTTTTCTAATTTAGGCAGTCCTGGAGAACTTTGCCAGAAAAATACCTTCTCTCCAATTATAATCAGATTTTGTTCACTAAAAATAAAATAAATAAATACTGTTTTATAAAGAACTTAAACTAATCAACACAGTGGTCACAGGTAGAAGAAGAAAGGTATAAGAGTTCTCCATATTTAGCAGTCTCCAGGCCACTAAGTCTCTCCTGTATATCCTTTCACTCTCAATATCCCAATCCAAAAATGTTTGGTTCTGAAGAAAAAGAATGATTTCTATGTCTCATATGAGGTCTGGTGACTGCAGGATAAAAAGCATTTGCAGAGGGATCACTTTGGTTTGGGATGTATTTAAGATTTGAATCTGCATGCTCAACACAATTTAACATGGCCTCCGATAAACATGAGTCCCAGGCTATGGGCACAGCTGAGTGCACTGAGGACTGCAAGAGGACCCAAAGACCAGAGAAGCCCAAATATAAGGTTATAAGAGGGAGGAAACCTGGGTGAGTGGCGGCAGCTGGGTGCACAGGGACCCTTTCACTGCTTCCACCTGGGGCCACAGCAAACCTGTGTTTTAGTTTTAGGCCTGTAGTACTTTGACAGCATATATTCAAAAGGTCTGTCTCTTATTAACAAGTTCTCTGTCTCCCCATACCTTCTCTGAAACAGAAGCAAAACCTTTGGTTGGATGCTGAGTTCTCATATCGAAAACATGAAATTTTCCCTCAAGCGACGTGGCCACTAGCTTGTTCATATTTATATCTTTTCTGTCAAACTCCACGCTGCAAACCTGGAAATATAAAAAAAAAAATAAAATACATTCAGCCTTGAAACTTAGCCACTACTAAAAAAATGAGGGTTTGTGATTTGTAAATATTAATCATTGGTTATTTTTACAATGACAACATCACCAGTTTGGAAATAACAAAATCAACTGAAATCATGAACCCACTGAAAAATACCCCATGCTATCCAGACCAAGAACTTAAAAGGTACAGATGTGGTGAACTTAAAGAAAATGATTCCTTGGTACAATCTCAGCAGAAATGTTTTCTGAGTAAATTTCAGGTAGACAGAGTCCTTTTAATTTTTCCATCCTGCGTAGGAGCTGGAATGAAAAATACTTTTATGGTTTCCTTACCCCATTCTTAATGTTGGTCTCCCATCGTAGTGACATGGTTTTTAAGTCAAACAATTTAATATCCCCGTTGTCATATCCAGCACATACAACACGTTCCTCTTGATTGTAAGCATTGCCTAGACACAGAGAAAGAATTGATGAGAAAACAGAAACCCTCTTTAGCCAGTACATTTCAGACCTCTGAAGCCTGCAATTTCAACTTACATTTATGCCAGAAAAATATTACTATTGGGATATTAAGATTTAAAGAACAGTCTGGTTTTCAAACCTGAAAGGTATAGAAAATACAGCTTCAAAACTGGCAGTCTGTTTCTTTTAAAAATACGAACAAAATTCTTATTCCCCCCGCCAAGTACTGCCTAAACCGCACAGACTAAGTACTGCACACTGTTCTCGTAAACCTATCCAAACACATTCCTTCCCTACATCTTCATCTGCCATAAAGCATGCTCCCCAGGCAGCACCATGGCAGGAAGCAGTTCCTTAACCAGCCTCTCAAGCGTGAAACGTTAGCGGGACAAGACGCCTGTTCTGCAGACGCAGACCTGTAGGGAGGCCCTGCACGTTACCATGGCTGCCATCAAACAGATGCAGAAGCCTGCCTCCAAAAACTCTCAGCTGACAGGATCAAGGAAGCACATCAGCATCTGAAAGAAGTTAGCCCAGAGCACATAGTTCAAGATGAACCTGGCCTTGGCTCATGCTTCAGTAATTCAAAAGAAAATTGAAGAAAACATGAGGTTACTTTTTTCTTCATTCATCGAAGCGGACAACAAAGGTATCAATAGCAATGAACATTACGGTTGCACCTACTTGCCAGGAAATGTTCTCCTTCATATCAATTTTGTTATTATAATCCCTGCACTTATTAGCAGTTTGTAAAATGCACTCCCTGACTCTTGAGGCAAAAATGGAGCTAATGTAAATACCAGCTTGTGTAGAATGCAAGCAGCTTGTTCTCTCCAAAGGAAAAAAATGCAGAGCACACATCAAACATCTCTGTCATCTTTAATTAGCTCTTAGCTTCAAGGATCTTCTCCTAGATTGATGCCTTAATGCTTGATATTTGGAACTACGCTACATCAGCGACTGGTTCCTTGTGCACGACAACATTTACACTCCTTCAGGACAACGCAGCTGTTGTTCTGTTAATGTAGCTTATAAATGTAGCATAAAACCACTGTTTTTACATTCCCAGGCACAGAAATAAAGCTTGCGCAGCTTCTCTGTGAAATGACTGACCAAAGGCAAGAACGAGTCCAAAACCCAGCTATCACAAAATTGGCTTTTCTTGAAAAGCACATTAAAAACATGTACATCTGACAATGTTGAAAAGCAAAACCTGCTTCTGATTGGTCTGTACAAAATAAACTATTCCATAACATCCTGAAATACTTTGATAATTGTCAAAGCATGGTCATACTAGGGGGAGGAACAGTTAGAATCTGATAAATTACCAAACGCTACTGTCCAGCAGTCTCTTTTGCTCTCCCCCTGCACAGGTTCCATATTAGCGACAGGAGTATCCTTCTGTCTTGGGTCCCATACCTTCACAGTTCCTGTGAAAGAAGGACAACGGATTTTGTGTTATGGATGCACTGTCATGCCGCATTCGTCCTTCCCAGGGAAGGCCTTTGCTTTTCAGCCTGATCATTCAAAACACAGGAGCACCTCTTTCAATTCCAGAAAGCCAGATGGCATTTAGCAGATAGCAGAAAAACAAAACAGAAATAGAGCCAAAGTATTTGTTACAGATATATTTTCTCTAGCTGATATTTTGCATTTATTCTGCTTTGTATTCCTTCTGTCCCGTGCTCAGGGACAACAGTATCTTTTGCTTATCTACAGCTTCTAAAAAAATTAGAGAAACTTCACCCCAAGCAAGATTCAGAAGACAGCATATGAAGAACTAGTTGCAACGGATTTGTAACTAGTTCAGACAGCAGACTGCGCCCTGCCATCAAAGCTTACAGACTGCTTTCTCAGAACAACTGAAAAGACTTTCAGAGTTCACTAACTCACCATCTCGACTGCCAGTCACAATTTCTGGTGCACCTTCCCCAATTCCTAAGCCACCTACACCATCTATACTGTTTATGATTTCCTTATGACCCTTCACAGAATACACTGGTATTTCAGGAGCTTCTAAATTCCTAGGCAAGAAAGAAAAGAACAGATAAAACGGCATTTTCCTTGACACTCAGGATTTGTATAAAAACGAGAGGAAACTTGAGCACAAATTATATAAACTCAGATTAACAGTGGGAACACAACATGGATATCATCATTATGAACCGCAAGTCTTTCTTTGATTCCTTCTTTGGCTACTATTTTAGACTAGTCTGAAAGTTTTTGCTCAGTTCCGGACTTCCCTGTTTGTAAAGGCAGTTGTGGGACTCACCACAGCAACCCTTAGGAACCAGTTATTATGTTGGGCTCAAAACGAATCACGCTACAGATCAAAATACTCCAACTAGCTTTACTTTCAGCAAGTCTCTCAAATGACCTTATCCACTGATCGCCACCTAGCTCCAACTACTGCTCTGCTCTCCTTCACGTGAAAGCTGCATCCAGCTGTGGGTTTCACGGTTCTTTCCCACCAATTCTCATCCTTCGAGAATCCTTCAGAATTTTATTCTGAATTTCAGCTAGTGACTAATCCGTGTCATTCTTGCTATTCCAACAAAACAGAACCAATAGTTCCTTGCCAAGGGAAATATTATTGTTATTGTAATAACAACAACAACAATAATACAAACCAACCCCTTTCTTACCCCATAATTTGATATCCAATTTACCTACACAAATTAATTTTACAAATCGTTCTGGGACCTGAAAAAACATTGGAAGGTTCGAGATTAAAAATATGTATTTAACCTAGACATCGAATTGCGCTTGAACACAACCTCTTAGTTGTACTCATGCATCCATTCAAAAGCCTCTTTTCAGAAGAGGACCTAGGAGGAACTTTAAGAGGTTTCTGAGCCGCACACAGAAGATGCAAGTGAAACAGCACTGAATTAAACCGTTCTGCAGAGTTCACGTTGCTTTTACTGAACAGGCACGTTCCAGTACAGCACCCAGCAGAGCTGCCGATTGGGTCCCGAGCTCATGCAGCACAGAGAGCGTTTTGTACAAAAGCCAGCCACGTACAGAAACATCATTTCCAACAGACACAACATCAAATGAAAAAGCTTTGAAAGAATATCCGTGCTTACCATACGTTAAGGTTTCCACCAAAGTCTCCTGTAGCTAAGTATCTTTGCTGCAGAGACGTAGCACCAAAAGTTCCACATTTTATAGGTTTAGCCTTTTCAATCTTTTAAAAAAGAATACATTCTGTGTCAGCACGTGGAAAAAAGCAACGCAACCGCAGACTGCGGCAGCGGTTTATTGAGACCCCCCGGGTGGCAGATTTCAGTGAAACGTACGTAGGATATTTGGTGTGAAACGCAACTAAAATGCCATCAAGGGTAAATTGCACTTTGCGTTCGTTTCCCTGTGCACAGAAAGGCGGACGTTTCAGTTTAACGGTCTTAAAGAACCCTCTCAGCTCAGCTCGTTGGCGATACTCGGAGGTGCTGCCTCCGCTGACCCGCAAGTACGACGCGCAGGAGGCTCGCGCTCTTCCCAGAGCCCCGCGCTCTTCCCAGAGCCCCGCTTCCGCGCCGGAAAGGGAGAGCTGAGCCCTCCTCGCGGACAGTTCCGCAGGTGCCTGCGGCCTTCCCGGTAACGCGAACCGACGACCGCACGCCAGGAGGCGCGGCGACAGAGGCCAGGGCGTTAGGAGCGAGTCTAAGACGCTCAACCAGGCCCAGTTCGGCGGGTTTCTTCCAGCCTTGTGGCGGCGGCGAGTCCCGCCGGCCCGGGCCGAGGGCGGGCCGCGGCTGTCCCCCCGCGCCG
>WEKW01026053.1:1909-23609 GCA_013389905.1 Sula dactylatra | reverse complement strand
CGGGGCCGGGGCTGGCGCTGCGGGGAGGCCGAGCAGCCCCCGGAGCGGCGCCCGGATCTCGGCCTCCCCCCGCCTCACGGCCCTCTCCCCCTCGCTAGGTCGGGAAGGGCGAAGTGAGGAAGGTTCCCGTGCCGGCCAACAGGTACACGCCGTTAAAGGAGAACTGGATGAAAATATTCACGCCTATCGTGGAGCACCTGCAACTTCAAATCAGGTTTAATCTGAAAACAAGAAACGTTGAAATCAAGGTAAAGAGAGCTCCTTCTGCTTCCCCTGCTCGTCCCCGGCGCGCAGCGCCTCTCCGCAGGGCTGTTCTCGCTCCCGCGTGTTGGAGGTGCTCTAAATTCCCCGTAATCCTCGGGAAAATGGAAATGCGTAGTTTCTCCGAACCAGAAACCCCCTTTCTGGGGATGAAAATAAAATCTGTCGGTCATTGCTTAGAAACAAGTAGTTAACGTAAGTAAAATTCAAACGTGTGAATCACTTCTGGGGGAGCCAGCATAAGTGGGGGCGGGGGGGCGCGTTTCAGTTTTTACAGGAGAAAATTACGTACTCGAGAATTAAGGAGGAATCAGTCTGTGTGTTAGGTATGATTTTGGAATGCAGTCTTCTCCAGATATTTAAGGCTACTGAATATTAGGTGACAATTTTGAGTGAACTGTCTTTGAGGGAGCCAACCCAATCTTGTAATATCTTTTGCTCATGGCAGAAGAGAAGGGCCTGTAGACTAAGAGCTAGTGATTTTTTTCTTTAACAGATCGCACTGAAATAGCTTGGGGCACAGATACCAATATATAATTGTAAATCTTGTAGATGCTCATTCTTATTCTTACTCCCCCTCAGGAACATCCAGACTAGCCGTTTTTAACTGTGCATCCAAAGCTCATGCTACACCTTTGACATATGAGTTACTGAATTAGCAATGTTGGTGTCTGAGATTTCGTGATGTAATGGTGAAAATACAGACGTCGACAGTCGCTTCGCTTCCTAACCTTGAAATCTCGCAGGTTTGATAGTAGCAACTAGAGGAAGAAAACTATTGTTAGTGACAAGGTAGCCAGCTTGTTAGGAAAGGTGACAGACTGATTTATTATTTACAGATCCTAGAAGTAACTTGAAGGAGCGTTAGGTTGGAGCAGGAACACTCCTGCAATTCCACTGAATAACTCCACAGGTGAAAAACCTGGGATTTTAACACTGCTTTTTGATACGGAGTGACGTCTGGTTGAAAAGCAGGTGGCTGTGTTCTTGATCAAGCTGATGGAATTTTGCCTGTATCTATCAAGAGTATAAAACAATTGAAATCTTTGGAATGAGTTTCTGTCATTTCTCTGACGTGATGTGGAAGCTGTAAATGACACCTCAGAATACCTTTGATGTGTTCTAGACTCTGAAATAATTATCTTCCTTAATTATTCTTTCCTGCTTTTCTTTTCTTACAGCTTCAAAGACTGCTCTTTTTTCTAACTTATCCCTGGTAGGATCTGTAAATGCAGACCTGCACAAACTTCTCCACTGGTAGCAGAGGAATGCTTTGGCCTGGTTTAAAATATGAGCTGAAAAACAAATCCTGGGGGGTGAAGGGTGAAAGTATAAAACTTAAACATTTCAACACTTGTTGATGGGTCAGGTCGATTTTTTCCTGCTCCAAATACCTTGTTTCTCTTGTCCCATATGTTTTATTGAACCTGTTTCTAATCATCTGCTAAAATATCTTTAGGATATTGTCATTAGAATAACTTTCCCTCCTCAAGCTGTCTTCTGCCATCCTTCTTATTCTGCTGTTGTGCGTCACAGTTTAGTCTGGGGTTGTTTTGTTTTGTTTGTGGGGTTCTTTTGAGTTCTGTTTGGTTTTTGTGTTTTCTTCCCCCCATAAAAATACAGTGGTTCTTGGGCACTGGCGGTGGGGATTTTCAGCAGTTTCTCTTTTCCCTCCTTTCCAAACACAGGCTCTGGTAGTTGGCGCATTCTTCTGGTTGCGGGTCAACATTTTAAGGAAGCACGAAGTTCACCACATGGGTCTTTCAGTAAAACACAAGATAGGAGCCTACCTAAATCTTCACTTCTTAGATTTTTCAAGTCCTGATCATATCTGCACAGGTCTTAATTTGCAAACCTAACTTCTTGTCTTGCAGACTTGTCCGGAGACAAAGGATCTCAGTGCTCTAACAAAAGCAGCGGATTTTGTGAAAGCATTTATACTTGGGTTTCAAGTAGAGGTGAGTCTCCCGACAGCTCAATTGCGAGACTGCTTGAATTTGCTTGCATGAAGTCTTTGGCCTCTCTGCAAATTACAGTAAGAAAGAGTTGGTTTTCTAGAAATAATTTTTTTTGAAATTGTGAATGGAGTGGAAGTCTAATTTCTTAAGCTAATGCAGAATAGAAAGATCATCTTCAAACAGCATGTAACTAATGGAGGAAATATTTAACGGTATGTGAGAGGCAAGCAGGAAAGCATATTCTATCTGGCTCTGAGGTGCTCTGCATATGTAGAGACTGTTCATTTTGCGTTGGTCCCAGTCAATAACCACTGGTCTGTTCAAACCTCAAAATTTACTTGGAGAAAACAAGTAAATTTTTGCAGTATCGTACAGGCTGCTCGTTGCTGCAGACTCATACCGACTTCACTAGTATAGGTGGGCCTGTGGTGAATGGGGGGGTCCTGAGCATTTGTATGGGTCTCTACACAGAAATAAATGCTTATATTGCTATTGAAAAAACAGCTGAGCTAATTTTAGCTGACTGCTGTCTGGTACGTTAAGTGAGGAAATACTATTGATGTCATCTATTTATATGAGTAAAGAAAACATACAAGCTCGCACCTACACTGTGGTACTGTAATACTTGTGCTGATAACAAATCTCTTAATATTTTAGGATGCTCTTGCTCTCATCAGATTAGATGATCTTTTTCTAGAATCATTTGAAGTCACAGATGGTAAGTAGTGTCTGCTGCAATGTTGAAGTAGTCATGCACCATCTGTAAATGCAGTTTTTAGCTCCCTCCCGGCTATACTTGGGTCACATATCCCCAGGGATCAGGAAAACCTTCCTGCTAATACACAGAATTATTGACTAGGCACAGGAAGCTTGAAAGGGTTGGAATTTTGGTAAGATGTCCCAACAACACCCCTCAAACCTTCATCCTTAAAAGCATGTCACGTTGTCAGGTTGATTGGATTTTTCTTGTTACAGCAAAAATGTTGTTCTAAACTTAAAGGTGAGAGGGACTGTTTTGGGGAATGTATCCACTTGATTTTTAAACTAGAACTTTAAACTATCCTGACAGTGAGGGCTGGGAAGTAAGCAGCAGAAACATTTATTATTTCCTGTATTACTGGGAATTACTTGGAGCAGGCTCTGGGGAGAGCAGCAACTAAATGTGATCCAGTTCACTTCTACTGGTGTTAATTGTGTACCACTGGGTGTGATTTTCACTTCTAGGCATATAGGCAAATGTAGATACATATTTCACCTATAGTAAAATTGCTTTCGTATTACTTAAAATGAGTTGTTTCCAGTACCTTGAAGAAGGGAAGCGTTACAGAACTACACATCACTGCTGTTTTACTGAGTGCGTTGTTCTCATTTTAGTCAAACCTTTGAAAGGAGATCATCTGTCAAGAGCGATAGGGAGAATAGCAGGGAAAGGTGGAAAAACAAAATTCACTATAGAAAACGTAACCAGGACACGAATAGTTCTTGCTGACACGTAAGTATTGACTGACTGACTTCTAGTCTCATGTTAAATCCAAGTCCTCTGTCAAGATAACTTGACTTTTTGGAAACTGTTGTAGGGCTGTAGTAAGACAAACGATAAGTATTATTTTTAATGAACACTGTTTGAGTATTTATTTGACCTTCTGGAAACAATGACAGTGTCACTAGCACACCTAGAACTGAGTGATTCTACACAGCCTATGAATTCCTTCTAACCAATAATCAAGGTTGAACCCACCAACCCCACAACGTCTTCCTCCTAAAGCTGCTACGCTGTTAAATTTGCAAATTGTAAATATATTTTGTAAAGGATTCAGAAGAGCACAGGTTCAATGTTGTAGCCTTCCCGATTTTGAGCGTTTGGGGTTTTTTAATCACAACTGTGGAAAAGGAACTAGCATGTTCCATCTTTCGCCTCCAACTGAGATGCACTCACTTAACTGTGTAATCACAGGCAGGTTTTTCTCCATTAACTAATGCTACTTTGGCTGCTTTTTTACAGGAAAATCCATATTTTGGGATCTTTTCAGAACATTAAAATGGCACGAACAGCAATTTGCAATCTAATTTTAGGTAAGTTCTGGTATCTAATCTTCTCCCTTACATATAAATTGACCCTGCTGAGAAACTGCTTTCTGTGGGTCTCACCTTCTTCCCTGGTGCCTACACACCTGCATTTGGAGCAGGCAGCTTGCTGGGAATTGCCTTGTTGCCTGTAAGAGAAGGGTTTGGGGAAGAAGCAGGGAGCCCAGGGCTTGGTTTCTGGCTCCAAAACACGGCACAGAAGGAAGATTTTCTGCTTTTTGCTTTAGCTGCAGCATTCCCCAAGGGGCTATTTTGAGTGCACTGTCTGGAAGGCCAAGGGAGAAGGTTAACTCTGTAGTTGCAGTAACAGACAGGGTGGCTAACCTTGACCATCCTTCTCACCCATAGGCTCATTTCTCCCCCTTTTAATGCAGACATGAGATCAAAACATCTGTTCCTGTGACACACACTATCTTGTTTACTGACTGAATTTGTGCTTTCTTCTGCAGGAAGTCCTCCATCAAAAGTTTACGGCAATATTCGGGCAGTGGCCAACAGAGCAGCTGAAAGGTTCTGAGTTGCAGCATGGCTGCAGCTGCACCACCAAGGACTGGGAGTGGTGGCTTCTGTATGCACCGGAGGCCAGGAGCTATGGAAGCAGTTGGTCTTCTGCTCAATTTGGAAGACCA
Organism: Sula dactylatra; assembly: GCA_013389905.1. Classification (NCBI taxonomy): domain Eukaryota; kingdom Metazoa; phylum Chordata; class Aves; order Suliformes; family Sulidae; genus Sula; species Sula dactylatra. Next base: position 18,676 of record WEKW01026053.1, on the reverse strand, counting down.
GAAGAAAACCGTGACTGTTTGTGCAGTCTAATTTCATTCGGACATGCCAATTTCAACACACTTAGTATTTCTGTATAGTCATTAAAAGTTATTTTAAATGGGTTATGTCTATATCAGAAGTACAGGTACCTGATTTTACTTATCCTCAAAACCATGCTTCATTACTGACTTTCCGAACAAAGTATTAAAGAGACTGCTGTGAGGACTTTGGAAAGCCTTTGAGTTTGAGTGTAAAGGAAGTGGCAGTTATGTGTTCATCTGGAATGCAAAGTTCAATGGCAGACTACTCAACCAGTCTCTGCTGCTGCTGGGACAATGTGTCACACACAAATGGTAAGAAGACAGAGAGGTAAAGAGTATTTTAAATTAATCCTAGAATCTGCACCTATATAGGGGGTTTTTTATGCTCTTGCAGATGATCTGTAAGGGCAGCCTAGTGAAGCTGAGAGCCTCCAGGTTAAATACTTGCCTGTGTACCAGAGCTCAAGCAGTGTCTCTCCTCCTTAAAATGCTACATGCATACCACAGCAGGGGGAGAGAAGGCAGGGCCCAGCCACAGTCCCACAGTTTCACTTAAATGTCAATTTAAGTTAAAATTAAGTGAAGTCTAATTGCTCTTGACCCTGCCAGCCAAACTTGTTACCAAGTCTCTTGCAAAATAATTCTGTTTAGGTTTGTGAACCAAAAAAACTGAAAAAAGATTAGCAAATTGAGGGAGCACTTCTCTCAATGTCTGCATTTCCCGTGCAGCACTTTGGCTGTAATAATCATCCCATTCAACAAAGTCATTCAAGCCTTCCATTGCTAAGCGATGGAAGACTTGCCAAGTTACCTAAAGGTACAGCTCTCCACAGTCTGAGCAATGTAGGGGAGAGGGCGTCCATTCTGAGCAGATGAAGGTAAACCCATGCACCTCCCCAGCTAGCACATTTTCTGTTCAATGGCTGCTTATGCCATTTATCTCAATTAGCTTGAAAGATAAGGGGAGAGCAAGACAAGGACACACAGAAGCAATCTAGTCTTTATCCTAAAGCAGGTGCATACTGATACCGACCAACAGCAACACAAAGAGCAACAGTTTCTGTTAAGGACGTACCTGCAACAGGGAGGATGGTTTTCACCAGCAGAGGTCTCAGGCCCTTCACTGAAAAAGAAGCTGCCTTTCATTCTCCATGCACATTAAGGTTAGGGTGGGGTTTTTTGGGTTGTTTTTTGAATCACCTTCCACTTATTGCAATCATTCTGTATTTAGTAGGATTTAAAAGGAGGTATTTTAGCCAATTTGGACATATAGCAAAGAGAACCCGATATGCCTTTAAGAAAAAAATAGGTAAGTGGTCTTGAAACACTGAAATGAAGCCTGGAAGTATTGAGGGGACTCTGCACCCTGTACAGATTTTTCAAGAAATCATTATAAATTGAAGCGGGGACAAAAACTACAAACAGCAAGTCATCTTTTCTTTAGAGCAGTGTGCAGAGCTGCTTGAGATTGACCAGGAAAGGTCTAGGTAAGTACTGAAGCACCCCAGCCAAGGTTCAAATATTTTATTTTGTATTCATATAGTATGAAGGTTTTATAGTTCCCACAACATATGATGTAGCATGCAGAGGAAAAACTAAACAGTCAACAAAAATCATTTTTCCCCACGCAAACTAAAAAAAAAACCAAAAACAAAAGAGACACAAAACAAGAAAAAAAAACCCCAACCTCATCCCTCCCCTTCCAATCCCCCCAAGGAAATAACATTAGCACTAATTTCTATAATGCCAGCCAAGATATGCACAAGCAAGAGAAATCGAAAGCATTTGCTAAAATGTTTGTAACAAATACTTATGTACAAAAAATTCACAAAAGACTAGTTCCCCCTTGAAGCAGAGCACATGGCAGTTGACACTGGAACAGATACAAGCACTGGCTGGGATTATAAGCCACGTACTGATCCAGAGGAAGAAAAGTTACATGTAGTGGAGATTTTTGTTTTGAACATTAACATTTACCAAAGTTTGGCAACATTATCTTTTAAATTATGCAAATTATGTAAACAAGAGGAACATTTCAAATCGATCTACATGCAAAACTTCATGTCATGCAAGGACACCAAGCACCTGGATTTCTCTCTCACAGACAGAGCCCATGATGTGCAGCACTCAGTTGAAGGAACAGCTATGGCAGACAGGTGCTTGACTGAAGTAGGTTCAGACAACCTGCGCTTTCCACCACTGATTATAAAACAATTTTTTTTAATAGAAAAACCACTATACAGGAAAGATGTACTGTCCTAAAAAATCTAGCAAATGTTTTTCTTCCAGCCAATAGTACCATTGCAGAAAAGGGAAGGGATGATATAAAGTTGTAAAACATGGCTCGCTACTTTTATATCACACAAATATATCAAGTTACCATCCATTACAAATTATGATATGGACAAATCTAGAAAAGAAAAAACTTCTCCAGGCAAAGGACTGGAGAACCGCAAGAGGTATAAATTTAGATAGTGTGAAGCTTTCCTCCTCTATGGCATAGGTTAACAAGATTTTCCCCCTGTATGAATCCTATATACATATATATATATAAAATATTACCAGTTATTTATGCTACCTGTAGTATTCTTTAAATGCAGAGGGGGAACTATCATGGTTGAAATGACAGAATTTAAATGGCAAGAACATTTTATTATCTACGTACTGTATAAAATAAGTAGATGGGAATCCTGTGCAGTTATGTTGATTCTAATTTCATTAAGCTAAGCACAAGAGAAAATCAGGAATACGTCTAACACCTTGAGCAGCTGTATCTAAAATGAATCCAGAACAGCAGATTTGCCTTAACTTCAGGACAGCTGTAACTGCTCCCAGTTCCTAGGTGACGAAAACTAGCGGCCATCAAAGCATTCAGCAGTTACTATACACACACGAGGGCTAGTTCTTGGCAGTAGCATTAAACTATATTCTCATATTAAGTAGAACTGTACTAAGTTATTTAGCAAAGAGACACAGTCCCTGGTAATATATTAACAGGTATAAATAAACTTAGTCTCCTGTGTTACAAAAAATGTAATTAAGGTGAATTAATAAGCAATGCTTTGTCAGCCAGTCAATATATAGAAACATCTGAACAGTCACCAGAAAAGGAAGAAAGTTGACCTAACACCCAGTTAAAATTTTACATTCTTCTACTATATATATAAAACTGTGTGAAATAAAAGTAAGGATGTATATCCATATATTGAACTGTTAATATTCTGCTTGGCACTTTGTACTCTAGTTTTGTTTCTGAATCAAGTATATTAAATTAAAGCCCACCTAGCTACTACATATAGAAAGCTACATATATATCTATATATAAATACACACACACATATATATATATATAGATAGATATTTCCTTGTTATAAAAGATGAAGAAAAATAAATTAAAAAGCCAACCCCTTCCCTTTCTCCACCACACTGATATGCTCTTTCCATCTTTGCTGTCCTTCAGACTTTAAAGTGCTACACTGAGTTATTGAGAGAATAAAAAGTTCAATAACACTTAGTTGGCTTCATGAGGCTCATGTTGGAAAATGTGGCTTCACAGAGAAAAATACTTCCATTTAAATACACAGAGAGCATTGCTGGACGTCTTGAGCAGATCTTCAGAGATGGAGAAGAAAGCAAGAGTGTTGGGTGGTGCCCTACAGAGTCACACGTCTACGACCATCTTTTTGTGGATATCTAGGCCTCCTACAACCTGGGAGAGAAATAGGTGTTCATAAACAGGTGAGAATTGAAAGTGAGCAAGATCTAAAGAACACGCTTTATTCAGAAGCTGCGTTCAGGTCCATCGTAATTATGGTACTTTCCTGGCCTCTCCAAACTCATTCACATTCCTCAAGTGCCCTGTGGTACGTGACTGAATTATGTATTAACCACGGCAATTGTATTAGTACAATTTACATGCGCAAGGGCCTGCAAAACAGTCTAAGCTACACCATTTTAGCTTTCCTCCCCCATCTCATACTCTGAACTTGTATGATGTTTGCACACTAAATGAAATGCTAACTTTACTTCTAAAGCACCCTGTAAAACCGTTCATCTTTACATTAGAAGCAAAAAGGGCCTTAGGAAAGGCAGCAGGATTCCTGACAAAACTGCACACAGCCAAAAAAGAATTACCAGTGTTCAGAGGTGTATAGTTCATGTACAGAGAAAGGAAAAGGAAAGTTGTGATGTCAGAGGGCCTTTTTATAAAGCGCAAGCAACATTCAAAAGCCAAACGGTGTGCCCAAATGCCACGAACGAACAAGTACGTTTGTAGGTAGATGGCACAAAATTTAAAGAAGATAAAACGCAAGAACAGGAGACTAAGAGGTGGTAGGAATGAAAGGTGTTTTGCCAGGATGTCAACAAAAACTGGAGAAATTAAAAAGAAAGGTAGAGGAAAAATCAAATAGTATTACAAGACAGGAAACCTGGGCAGAAGCCACAGACAAAAGAGAAGAAAGGACAATATCATATGGCTAGAAGGCAACAGCCCAGGGCAAGAATAAACAGATATTTCACTAATCTAGATGTTTGCAGGCTGCAACTCATTCTGAGTTCTTTGCAGATGACCACGCATTTTCACAAGATGCCACAAAAATAACTAAATTTTACCAAAGAAAATACTGCAGACAATAGAACCTTTTTGCTTAAATAATTTGGGGGCAGGCAGATTTTTCCCCTCCTTTTTTTTAGAACTTGCGTTCATCATGGGTATGAACAAGTTATGTTTGAACTGAAGTTGTAAATTTAAAGAGTAAGAAACAAAAGCAACGCTTGAGTGTCTATTGACTCAAACTGTGCTACCCAAGTATAAGTTCATCAATATACCATTTAAAATTAATTTGTAAACACTCATTATTGCAATTTTAAAATGTTTCAATGTGTCTTTTTTTTCTTAGAGAAGGAATTTAAAACTTGCTGTCAACTAATTAAACGAATACATTACATGGGTGAAAATCAACCATTTCAAGTCTCATTCAAGCATTCTGCTCAGTAACACCTAGAGAGTTTTTAAAATGCACCTTTCAACTGTTTGTGCCTTTTCAAGGGCAGCACTTGAGGGGTTGCTCTCCCTGTAACTGACACAAATCCCCCTAACCTGGCCTTTGTAAAATCCCCACGTTCTGCAGCTGGTGATAAATCGCCCCAGGCTCTCCTCACACCTTGCAAAGATAAACCTTTCTAAAGGGTGATTTGGAGCAGACATCCAGACTGGGAGATTAACCTGAAGTTCACCTCTGTGGAACACACCTCTCCCCTCCACAGTAGTGACGCTTTCTGAAAGATCTGCTGTGAAGTACTCTGGTTTTACAGCTTTCAGGCGGTTTGAAGCGTTTCCCCCGCCCTCGACAGACTGTACATGCCTGCCCACCATGCTTTGATGATTTTTTTTTCCAGCATATTCTATTAAGCAGCTAGATACATTTAAAACAACTGAAAGTGCTGTTTCTTTTTTAATTAAATTTAACTGTTGAAAACAGAAACCCAGCCTTCTACAACAAGCTAGTTAACTTGCAACTCATCTTTAAAGCTGCTATTTACTATCAGCATAGAGACCGGAATCTGATACACGTCTTCACAAGAGACTACCATTTTTGTTTACATGCAAAAATAGTTAGGACTGGTCTTGTGTTTAGTATGTCATAAAATGACATAGAAAGTACTTTGTAAAAGTGGCTCTGCTCTGAACAATCTTCACGCACGCTAGATTCAGCAGGAAAGCCTGCATCCTGAAGGAACAGATTCATGACTTGCTCGTATGGCATAAAACATGTGGCTCTATTGGAACCCACAAGACAAAAATACCATCTGTAAGAAAGCTGTGTCAAAGGGTGACTGCTGCCAGGTCAGAAAAACCACTCTGCTTTTATAATCTTACCCTTTATACTGTTTACCATTTCTCCTCTTTTTTTTTTTAATTCCAAATTACCAGAATTTTCTTTAGAAGTTACTTACAGCACAGAATTCTTCAAAGGATATTCTTCCATCACCATCCTTATCTGCATTAATTATGGTTTTATCTACAATTTGCTGTAACTGAGTGTCTTTGAGATTGTTCCCAACCATCATCTTCAGCACCTGGAAGAGCTCTCCATTTGAGATATAACCATCTTTGTCCATATCGTAAATGCGAAAAGCAACTGCAGAAATTAATACATAAATATGTGTAAAACTTTCAGTAACAAACATGGTTGGAAAAGATCAATATACATTCATGTGCTTTGCATTAACAATTAGTGATGACACAATCCTGCACAGTCTGAGAAGACTACTGCATTTTAAGTGAGATTTCTAACAGTCTTTCCACTTAATTCTGAAAAACCTGAAACATCAGAAACAATACAATGAATGGTGCTACTATCAAATGTAAAAGAAAAGGCTCACTTCAGAAATGTCAATCAAGACTGTTTTAGCACCAGCAGTAAAAGAATTCTATAAACACTGAACTGGAAAATCACCACCACCACAGGTAAAGCACCCAGAGAGCAGCTTGTCTGCAAGAAGAAAAAACTACAGCCTTCCAGGGAACAGATGACTTGAAATCCCACCTGATTGCTTTGCTGCAAACAATCTGGCACTAAGACAACTGAATTTATTTTTAAACACTTCAGTACAGCAGATGTCTTTCCTAACCCTCTATTATGTCTTAAGTATGGAAAGCTCTACCCATGACTGAACCTATCCATTCCCCACTCCAAAAGCTTGGGTCATGTCGTGCTCCTGAGATGTGGCTCTCAAACAAGAATTTAGTGCCCTTCTACAGCAATAGCAAAAAAATTATTATTCTTATGCTCCCATAAAGCAATGCACACTGCTACACAGTTGTGTGAACTGAGTATCCTTAAATGATTTTTTCTTAATGGAAAGCAAATTAAAATATTCAGAAAGGCAGCAACCTCAAACATTCCCTGTGGAAAAGAGAGCAAAAGCTTGCAATCGACCTTCATGATTTCCTACTTTTAATTCAAAAGAATCTGGATCTGCTGATTTCTCATTGTTAATTAACAAGAGTATATTTTTTGAGGTTCAAAATATTTTCGTTAAGGAAAATCAAAATACTTACACCTCAATTTCTGTTCCTTATCTCCTTTGACACTGAACTGGGAGACTCCTTCTATAAATTCTAAAGAATACAAGAAAGACATTCACAAAATAGTGTATTTTTTAATAAACCAGGGGATTCAACATACAGAAATTTTTAGAAATCATGAAAAGAATCTAAGTTACCCTAAAATCTTTAAAATATTGTCTACCTTGTGACACCTCAGTGTCCACATACTTGGATACTTTCATGTTCTTTAGTGCGAAGAACTTCAATACTGCACTCTCTGAACAGACTTGTTCACACCAGACTTATTTACCATTGTATTATTTATATAATATTATTTATAGATTTATATTACCATTACTTAATTCAGCACTAGACTTTTGCCAGAATCTGATATAAAACTCCATCAAGATCTCTACTAAAGCCACTCCAGTGGGGATTCTAATCATACAGCTCCTCTCAAGATTGCTTTCTCAACTTGAAGCAAGAATTACATCAGACTGAAAACTGCTCTACGGTAAACTCTCCCCTCCAAATATTTTTCTGTAAGAAATAGGGTGCAAAGAAAATTTACAGCATTTAACAATGAAGTCATTATCCCATGAGCAAACTCGAGTTGCCAAAAAAATAAAACCTTGGCAAGTGATGCTTCTGGATGAGATCCTATAACTAGACTTCCTAGAGCTCTGGGTGGTAAAAATGACAACAGTGCAAACCTGCAAGGTAAACTATGGTCTGGAGATAATATAGGGTTATTGCTATATAGGTTGAAAGGCCTACTACCATTTCAACAAGTTTTGTAAAATTAAATCAAGAATTCCTGTATGATTTATTGATTTTTTTTTTCAACCATTATGCTTAAAGACTAATCTAAAACACGTTTAGGTCTTTCAACAAAGGAATGCAAGTTTCCTCACACCAGTAATTTTCCTTTTCTTAGAATCACGGAATGGTTTGGGTTGGAAGGGACCTTAGAGATCATCTAGTTCCAACCACCCTGCCATGTGCAGGGACAACTTCCACTAGACCAGGTGGTCAAAGCTCCATCCAACCTGGCCTTGAACACTTCCAAGGATGGGGCATTGACAGCTTGTCTGGGCAACCTGTCCCAGTGCCTCACCACCCTCATGGTGAAGAATTTCTTATGTCCAATCTAAATGTACCCACTTTCCATTTAAAACCTTTCCTTTGAGCTTCCCTCTAAGACAGAAAGAAAGAAAGAAATTAAATGAGTCAGACTTGGCCAGATAACAACAACAGAATTAATTGCTGCTTATTGCAGCAGCATCATTTTATTATGCAAAATTGATTTTGACAACTTCCTGTTCCCACCCAAGAGGAACAGCTCTTGGTGGTTATATTAATCACAGCTCAATGTCACATACAATATACCATACCATATGTGTCTTTCATCACTGCCTGTTTTTCACAAGGGAATTTTGGACAGTTATGTACAACATTTAGTGCTTTGGAAACTGATACCAAGAAAGTCTCAGGAACTCAACATTCCAGTTACACTGTAGTTCTCCCTATAGAAATTTAAAGGGTTTTGTAAAGGTTAGCAGCTTTCATATGGTTAACAGTTTATTTAAAATGTCAGCTTGTGAATATAAATGAGATAAAGTAACTTCCTCCAAATAAAGAAAAAGGTTAATCAGTTTCTCTTGATTTTCTAGCCATGAGCAGTAAGAGATAAGTAGTATTACCCTGAACAGAAGTTACAGACATTATCACTTCTAAGGGTCAGCGGCTGCTTTAACTATTAATGAAGATTTTTTAACCTGCTGGTCCTTTCAATCATGAATATTTAAAGAAGCCTAAAATTTTCGAGGAATGTGCTAAATGAAAACTTGTTTTTTACTCGAATTGTCTACCTAAGATCATAAAAAGAATCCGGTAAGGGAAATATCAACAGAAAAATTTGGACATCTATTTTCAAAATACTCCAAAAGAGATCTTGTAACAACATTTGGATAAATACAACTTACACATAGACACACCACTTACAGAGTCTACCCCACTTTTTTCATAGTCTCTTCAGCCTAAGATGTACTTCAGATAGCACCACAATTAACAGCCTGGGTTAGTGTACTTTAAGAGGTGCTTAACGAGTAGTCCTAAATCAGTATGACCTGGAAAGCAATTGCTAAACAATCTGCTCTTTTAAGCATTTCATTTGGGAGTGCAGTTCCCCTAATGCACCAGAGAAACTGGTTTTACTGGTATTCAGTCTCACTAGGAATTAGCCCCTTATTTTGATTAACAAGTTTTCTTCACCCCTCCTTTCTCAGCTGGAGCAAAATTTTAATTCCAAAGCTCCAGGAATTCTGATTAAAACGCACCTGTCACAAAGCACTGTGTCTTACCTTTGAAGTCCACCTCTCCGTTTCCATCTGTGTCAAATATATCTATTACTCGCTGCACTAGTGGGTTCTGTTGCAATTCAGGTAAAGACATGAACTCTTCCACACTCAAAGAACCAGAGTTATCCAAATCAAGCTTCTTAAATCTCTTTCCTAGTCGTTTTATCTCATCAGCATCAACTGAAAAGGAAAAAAAAAATCCACACCTGTTCTCAGAAATGCTTCAGTAAACCTTTTGCCAGTTAAACATAACACACATTTCTTCATTGCTTTCCTACCAGAATTTTTCCTACTTTATTACAACTATTAAACGCTCTCATGGAACATTATAAAGATAATGTCAAATTCTGAGGACAAACACAAGCCTTTTCATTTTATTTTAAATAAACCTTACCTTTTTTCCTCCCTGCACCAGCCATAACTCAGTTAGCCCTGTGACTCACTGAATACCACATGCTGACACAACATTTTTAAGGATTGAGGATGCTTAGCTAGTTCTTAGCCAGCCAGCTCTTACAAATACCAGGTATGAAGAAATTAACAAAGTGCCAGTTTTCTTTGAAGGAGCTAGCATTATGTTTACATTAGACTAACATAATATGTTAGAAAGGTAATTATATTAGTAAACCTGTTAGCAAAACTAGTGCTTCTTCACCACACCAAACATCTCCTGGGACACATGCCAAGTTAAGCAGGTTAGCACAGTCTCACTGTTGACCAGTTACCACTCACCTACTCAAAACACCACCCAGACAGACCTAATTTTTTTCCCCTCCATCTCAAACAGGAAATAGCCTGTAGCCGTGACCTGCATACATCTGGTTTTTTGTCACAGAAATTAAAGCAGATTCAGGTTCTGCAGCAGTATCACTTCATCTGTCCTTTTCAAATTTAAAGTGAATCTCAATTAAAGCACATACCTAGTATCCTACTTTACACCTTCGATTTTGCCAGGAATAGAGGAAATTTGTGAACCCATAAGCACCACTAAAAAACCAATCCTCTACTCTTGTTACTGCTGAAAAGCTTGAAACACTTTCCCTGTAACAACCTGAAAATTCCCTATCGGCAGCTTGATTTACAAGACCAAAGTTAGTTCACAAATTGCTCACCATGTTTGGGTACCAAGGAAGAACTGAGGTTCTTGGGAAGTCCTAGAAAGCGGCCAGCATACAAGCAAACCACAGCAGAGAGAACCGCAAGCTTACAGAACCTGAAGCTTTCAAACTCCCAACACCAATTTCTTTCCTAACAGGAACAGTCTCAACATCTCGTAGCTCCATTTAGTGCATTTGCTCCAGCAGTTAATGAAATTGTTTCTTAACTTCTACAAGGCACATACATACCACCTGATCCACTTTACATCACATTAATACCTTCTTAGGTTTTCGTAAAAGTGCAGCATAAAGCCAAACAGCACTTACATCTTTCCAGTACGTAAGTTCAGCCAACACACAGAGCTTTATGTTTGGAAATTGTATCTGATAGAGACTTGATCCTCTACCAAGGCAGTAACAAACTTCCACTTAAATTTCTTGATATCCTTGTTAAAAACCAACCTCTTACAAATAGAGATACACACAAATGCGCTATTTCAGAATGAAAGGGAGAGAGCAAGCCAGAAGTCCAGAAGCACAAGATGATGTTCTGTTGCCTGAATAGTAACTTCTGACATTCTGCAGTTAGTCACTCTTGGTTTGCAACTACAGAGGCAGAGGGCAAAAAAGCGTTAATACTCTGAGAATAATCTTCCCTCTGCTGTTCCAGCAAGTGACAGATCTGATTCTGCCTCTAGGGCTACAGAAATAAGGCTAAACAGCATTTGCAGAGGCTTAAAGTAGTCTCCTCAGTTCCCAGTACACAATTTGGTATTTCAACTAATTAGGCCCTCAACTGCAATAAAGCCACATTCCTTTTTCAACCAGTTCACACGGAAGCCTAGAACACGATGGAAGGCGTGCCCTTAACAGCACGACATTGCACCACGGCGTCAGGAACACATTACTGTCGACATCACTACATGGAAACCCCTCTGGCTCATGTGAAAGGAGCGTATCACCATATGGTAAGCTACATGTAGAACAATCACGAGACTAAAAGACAACAGTGTTAAAAGAGAATGGCATAGCAGAGCTCCACTGGCAATTAGCCCAAGTAGTTGCTTACAAGTTCCGCCAGCACAATAAGCTTCTTCTCACCAATATACTGAAGGTATTTGCCAACTCTTGCTTCTGTCCACAGAAACGCCTTTTCCTTAAAATCATAAAACTGTAAATGGAGTCAGTCAGTCTTTGAAAGGGCAGGCACTGTCCACCCTCAGTCCCTGCCCTGCTGCCCTGAAGTTATCGGACCCACTACAGTTTAACACAAAGCCAGCACCTTGGCAAACTGTTAACATGGGAATTGCATTTTTACTGCAAGCTCTGCTCCAAACGTGCAATTCGCACAGAAAGAGCTAATATCCTAAAAAAATCCTCACAGTATACACATTTGAAAAAGCACAAAAACATTAAGCAGTGCTTGTCACACTACGTATGTGAAACATTTTCCAATGTAAAATGAATATATGAATAGACATTATTTATACCTATATCACAATAATGTATGTAAGGACTTGTCCAGCCAGGACATCAGTCTCTCTACTTTTATTAGTCATGTTTAAAATGACGTCCTGGTTCAACCACAACTCTCCTGCTTCCTTACCTGGACTCGGAAATTGCAGCATCTTTCAAGTAACTGGCCATTATTTTCTTAACACAAATCCCTCAGAAATTACCTGTTTTTGAAATCAGAAGTTTGCAACTGCATCTAGAACTCGTGCTGGAAAACCTTGAAATAAGTTCTGTTGAGGTTTACTATTAGAACTATTTCCTACCAGAAAAAAAAAAACCAACAAAAAAGAAAAATAAAAGGTACATGCATTCTTTCTTTCCTTAGAAAAATTAACTTCACTTTAAAACAACTAAAGAGCAAACTGAAAATATTATCTATAGTGTATATAATGCACTGTCCTCCTCTTAACAGATCAGTGAAATCTCACTTCCATTACTAATAGAAAGACTAGTACTGACTAATATTGAAAGATTAAAGCCTCCAAAGGAACCTGAAATACTTCAGTTACGATTTTGTGAAATTACAAAATGGAGAAAAATGAAAGAAGGATTAACAGAGCTGGATCTCTTCTCCCTTGCCACACAACCTAATGAGTTAGTTAACTGCAAGTTCTGAAACATTTCTGACTTACACTTCAGAAAGCCCTAAGTATCAGAACACAGCAATGAAATTTTTACAAATCAGGATATAAAGAAATAGATGCCTGAGCCAGGACTGAAGACCAGCAGTCATTAGACAGCATCGTTTGCCCAGAACCCCAAAGTAGCATTAAGCAAAGTCTTATTTCATAACTCCAGCCCATTTCCTGGTTTGGGAGCTAAAGCCCACAGTATTTTTCCTCACAAATATAGAAGCAAACACTGAAAGCGAGACCCAGAGTTCTGTCAGTGTTCTGCTGTGAAGTGGAGCTAATTACCACATACGCAAGTCAGTCAAACACTGCTACATAGCTTTAAATTATTACAGCTGGCACAACAGGCAGACAAGACCAACTCTGCCATCACACTGGCCTGCTAAAGTTGAGAGAGATGATCTTCCACGCAAGACGTGCTAAGAAAACAGACTTTTGCCAGAAAGGTACTTTATCTCGAGCTAATTTATCTCTAGCAGGACCTACCAATATGAATTAAAAAAAGAACATTTTATTGGGGACATTCAGAAACTGATCCACCACACACAACGTTAACAAGGAAGTTAACAATGTTAAAACTGAAAATACATGCTCTGCCATCATCTGCTGGGCATAAGAACCACTGTTCAGTTAACCAGCCTTGCAATTTACAAGCCAGTAATGCTTAAGAGAAGATAAAGCACCAATTTATTTTTTTTCTTTTAAAGATCATAGTCAAGGGGGTCAAGATTATGGATGATAAAGAGAAGAGTCAGATGCTGGAAAGGGGAAGAGGTTGGAGAGGCATGTAAGAATGTTTCTCAAGAATGTTTTTTTGTGTTTTGCTGAACTGCAGCAAAGCAACAACTGCCCGAATTAAGAAATTAAAGAGCCTTCATACTCAAAATATGTTAATTACTCTCTCTCTACACGTACACACATCCAATTTCACAGCTCATACATTCAATCCAGTTCCCCTGGTACAGATTCCAGGTACAAATGCTGAGCACCAGTTTCTACTAGAAATGGGTATTACAAATTCCTCATCCCTAACCTTGAAGCATTCAAGCAAAGGGTTTGCCTGCATTAGAAAGCCAAGAGAGGTTCTACCCTTGCAGGGGCAAAAAAAAAAAGCTCGAAGAACAGTACTGAAAAAAACAGCATCTCTTCCAAAAGCTGACCCAATACCAATCTCATCCAGTATTTTGTTTCTGGCAATGGACACACCATAGAGAACACATGGAGAATATAATGAAAAAATCAAAGTAATGACAAGAATAGGAAAATTTCCTTTAATAGTTCATGAGCATAAAAGCCTCGTTTGTAATGAATATATATGGATAAGAACACCTGCAGATCAGTGTTTCATAACTGACTGTATGAGAACTTCATATCAGAACAATTTCATTATTTTTCCTTAAATATACTGCAATCACCTCACCTACCTCTAAAATCCTTTCCACAAGCTGAAATTTAAAAAGTTATACGCTTTTTAAAAGTCCTATTTCAGTTATATCTTTGTCTTCATAAAACAGATTTTATAATAAAGTAATAATATAAGGAATAAATGCATTACAGTAGAAGCCTTATTTTTAATTTGCATAGTTTTTGTCTTCCTTCCTTCCTGGGCTTAACTTACCTAAAAAAACCATGTAGGTTTTCTGGGGTTTGGGTTGGGGTTTTTGTTGTTTGTACGATTTGTCTTGGATTTTTAAATGAAAACAGCATGCATTTGTGTGACAATAGATTTCAACAATATCCTACTCATTTTTTGCTCAGATTTCCTCCCCAAACATGCACATACAACACTCCTATGACAGATGCGCTGCTTCTTCCTCAATATTTAGCAACAGTCTGACTTTCTTAAAATCTCACATACCTATCACTGAAGAACAGAGTACTGAATTAAATTTTCAGAGCCTGAACAAAAATACTTCCTTTCTTTCTTCTCTGAAGGCTCCTCACAGGCAACCCAGTGCCCACACAAACATCCTGAAGCCATACTGGAAATACAAGGCACAGGATAGTTCAAATACAGCAAAGGTTTCTGAGCCAGAAGGACTGATGGTGGCAGTAGCAGCCAGAATTTTACAAGACAAGCTCAGGAGACCAGGATAGAGATGAAAACACTAGGAAATCCAAGGAGGTCCAAGTCCACAATAGTGTAAACAGGGTGATAACATCACTGAACAAAATAAGGAGGATCAAGCTTTGTTTACACCATTTGAGGCAGAGTTTGCCTGTGACTCATCGCCGCGGTCTGAGCTTCCTTGAGCTCTGGCCGCAGTGAGCGTTCCTCTAACCTCAAACTCAAGCTAGCCTTTTTTGTGCTGTGCTCACCAATTGACATGACGTTCTAGGCTTCCTATGGTTTTCAGCAGAACCAAGAAATATCCCATCAGCTTGGCACTGGTGCCTAAGCCTTCAAATCTACTAACTGGCTAGAAATAATACCTGTTACATGTTTGTCTCTAAAGAGGCTTTGCTGGTAGCCCTGTAGAAACATTAAATTATTCACTGTTTTAAGGCACACAATTATTTATGTTGATTTCATAATCCATTTTGAATTTCATTCACCTTGTAGCTAACACAACAAGGTGGGGTTTTTTAAGCACTTCCAGTATTAAGCATTTTGTTAAAGAACTATCAGTATTTTCAAAAGATTCCTCTTCCATCCAAGTATTAAAATTCTAGAGCCAACAATATCTGCTTCATAGCTTGAATTCATTTGCATACACCTAAAAATGTGATGAATCAGGTTTAAATGTAAGAACTCCATATGCTTCCAGGAAACCACATGCAAATGCTTTGTGTAACTCCCATTTTAGTACAGGAGCTTTATCTTTCAGCTGGATACTCTAATCTGTTGATTCGTATTACTGAATGGCCCACTCCGTTCCCCGAAAACAACAGCAGAGGATGATCCATGATGTTTTAAAACAATTGTTTCAAGCTGTTACTCACATAACTGATTCTCAGATAGTACTGTAAAAAGCATTCAAATGGCAACTCAAAAAGCTTCACTAAAAGCAAATTTCTAAAGTGCAACGTGCTCTACCTCAAAAAGTCATTTCAGAATATTTGTTTTAATGGTATTTCTTCTAGTAAACGTAAAGGTGCATGGCTAGATTGCTATTACTATGAAAGCTGAAAGAAAAGAATGCCTTAAAAATACAGATCTCAGTGATATTTTACAGGATAATTGCTTATATATTCAGAAGCACTGAACATCAATCGCTGCGGAGTACACAACACTTACACAGGCATCTACAAAGTGTACAAAACTTAGAAAAGCTGTGCATCTCTCAGCAAAGAGGTGCTGAGCACTTCTGAAATCTGTTTACCTAAATGTTTAAACCTGTATTTAAAAGGTTGTTTTTTCAGATACTCTTAAAATACTGGCTCAAAGTTGTAACTAACAAAAAACAGACTACAGTGCAGTCACCGAGAGCCTAGTTTCCAAATATTTTTCAAATATGAGATCATTATAAACAAGAATATTGCTGAGGTATTAGAAAAAAAGAATTTTGTAAATAAAACACATTCTGAAATTTATTTTGAATGTTTCCAGATGAAAAAAAGAATATTTTTCCCCATAAGAATGGATTGCAGAGATCTCAAAAGAAAACAGACCTTCAGCAAAAGCTCTCACCTCTATCTACAGTTTTGTCTGATTCACGAATATAATGTTTCAGACTAGCAACCAAGACAGCCATTTCAGTCTTGGAGATCAGATTTCAAAAAGATGACGCCCTTGAGAACACATTCAACCACTTGTCTTGTATATGCTTACACGCAGCTGGCCTAATCCTTTTCATGACTTCAGATGTGTCAATGTTAGAAAAGAGTCTCCCTATCCTAAAACCAAAACATACTATAAAATATCATTTATACTATAAATACTATTTTCTACTATAAAATACTGTACTATAAGATATTGTTTACTATACTATAAAATAGTTTTCCTGACAGCTTTTTGCTATGATAACATTTTCTTATGGGTAATTTGACAAAGCTTGGCTGACATCAGATTTCCACTATGTAAAACAGCACTAGATTTTCAGTAACTTCTCAGACACAGCACAGCTGAGAAACAAAACCATACTGTT
>WEKW01026052.1:5792-69193 GCA_013389905.1 Sula dactylatra | reverse complement strand
GTGCAAAAAATAATTTGTGATCATGTAATAAAAGGCTGCATCCTGATGTGTATAATCTGCTGAGAAAATGAAGCTAACTGAGGAGTTTCATACCTTTTGAATCCTTCATTTTGTAACCTTAATAATTTACTTTCTTGTTGAGAGCCCCAAAGTGTTTACAACGTAATAGGACAACTGCTGGTACAAGGATCCAGTCATGTACTGTATCACAAAACTAGAAGTCGAGCATATGCTGATAATCTCTNATCACAGCCTCTGCTCAGGCTGGATGGACACCGTGAGGAGCCTGCTTCCAGCTAGGGGTGCAAGGCAGGGAGCAAGACGCAGGGATCCACACCTCAGGGATGTGTACATGACTTGGGGGGGTGCATTCACACTGCTTGTGGATCGCTGGGAGCACTGGGGCATACTCAGACCTGGAGCACCCACCTCTCTCGCAGCAGGAGTGTGTAAGGGGAGAACCCACAGTCCCGGGAGGGGATGTGTGTGCGTAACCCACACTGCTGGGAAGGGTAACTGTGACTATTCATTGGGATTAGAACGTTCTGGGACGCATTATAGAAGGGCATTTAGAAATTCATATATGCATATTAATCCTTTTAAGCATCTAGTATTGTGTTTTACCTCTTGTATTGTGGTTTATCTGTTTATCTGCAAATATTGATCTTGCTTACATGGTTCACTGATTGTCAGTTAATTGCATGTTGTTGATAAATCAATAAACCACTTTGATTCTGATTTGTTTTAAACTATGCGAACTGAGCAGTTTTTGCCGAAGACAGCCATCTGGTGTTTGTGATTAGCAGGCCAGCTGCGTCCTGCTCCTTACTTATTTTAAAGAAACAAATGATTCCCAGCTAGGACAGGAGCTGATCTCTCCAATACAGCTTTCTGCTCAGTTCTCATTTAAACTATTCATTACAATAAGAGTTTGTAAAACTGCTGACTTATTAGTAATCACTGTGAATTCATTGTTGCTGTTCTACACCCAGAGGAGAGATGAGTTGAGCACAAGTGCAGGCTGTGAAGCTGAACAAACATAATTTTGGGGTCACTACATGCTTTTAGACAGAGGAAGACACTTTCAGGAAAGTAATGAGGTCAAATCAGGTCATATCCTGATATTCTTTGTAAAATATGTGTGTATTTAACTTCAAGACAACATTTCTGTATTAATTCAGACGGAAGATTTTCTTCCCTTTACAGTATACTTGGCTGGTGTCCAAAAAATAAGTTTTTTAATATACATAATATATATACGTATAATTCTAGGCTGTATTATAGTCTGCTGAATGTCATGAATGATAGTGTTTTCTGGCATATTGAAAGAAAGCAGTAGTTAATAAGCATGGACCTTTGATAAGTCTTTGATATTTTCGATAGGGTGACTACTCAGGTAGCCAGGTGCACCTTTTCTCTCTGATCCTCTGTCCAGATCATCCTGACTTTAACAAAACAAAATGAAGCCATAGCCAAGGGGCCCTTTTTTCATTCTTTTGGGTGATCTCCTCCTGAATGACAGTTGTAACTAAATTAATATATTAACCAAGATTCACCTGTCATTTTCAGTATTCCCATGCAGCATGAAATCGTTTCATTTGTGCATAACTTCTAGAAGAGAGCTTGCTGAGAAAGGCCAGCTCAGGACAAAGTCCCAGACCTGCAGCTCTGCTGTTGGAGCTGCAAGTCCCTGCCGGGTGCCCAGGCAGTGCGCACGATGAAGCTGCTGGGCTGACAGCAGAGAAGGAAACTAAGAGGAGGCAAAGGAGTAGAGAGACAAGAGGGATTGAAGAGAGAATTATAGGAGGGAAGGAAATGGGATCTGGGCCTGTAAGGGGAACAGAGCAGACAGGAGGAACGGGAGGCTGAAACAGGGTTTTTTTTAAGGAGACAGGAACTGGGAACCAAAAGTGGGGCAAAAATGAAACAAGGAGCATGAGGGAAACAAGGAATGAGAATCACTGGGTAGCTAAAGCTCTGATGTAGCAGAAAGTTATGAGTGTTAACTGCATGCGAATGAAGATATCAATATCAAGCCAGAAAGCCAGAAAATGAAGAAAAATAAGAGTATTTGGTCTGATCCTTAAGTCATTTGCTTCATATCATACAGGAACCCTGTAACTGCCAGGGTTAATAATAATAATAATTATTATTATTAATTATATAAATATTCTTAATATTATTTAGAGAATCCTCAGAGTTCCGGCCATCCAGCACAGTAGTTAAAGGAGTAACTGTGCAAAAAATAATTTGTGATCATGTAATAAAAGGCTGCATCCTGATGTGTATAATCTGCTGAGAAAATGAAGCTAACTGAGGAGTTTCATACCTTTTGAATCCTTCATTTTGTAACCTTAATAATTTACTTTCTTGTTGAGAGCCCCAAAGTGTTTACAACGTAATAGGACAACTGCTGGTACAAGGATCCAGTCATGTACTGTATCACAAAACTAGAAGTCGAGCATATGCTGATAATCTCTTTTTTCCCCACTTTTAAAATATTGGCCAGCTGGCAACTGTCGGGGCAACTTTACAGGGCAATGAATATCTTACCAGGGTTACTGCTGACAGTGCAAAAAGGAGGCAGCAGATAATACCTCAGACGCTCAAGTAACTAAATTGGGAGGGGCAAGGCAGACAAACCAGGTTAACTAATAAAAAATAAAAGGAACAAAATCCTAAAAGAGTTGCGATAGGCCTTGAGAGTGAGGACAAGGGCTTTGACCTTGATGCAGCAGAACAGGAAAAGCAAGCACTTAATCACCCACACAGCATCTTAAGCATCTGTTCTGGTCTTCATGCAGATATTCATACAGTCTGACAGTTTGGTTAGCATTTCAATTAATAAAACATTTTATGAAGAATCAGTTGTACCTTCAAGTTCTCATCTTTTATGTAAGTTTTAATTACTTATTAAACACTTGCAGCCCCGCTTGGACTATACATGCTGAAAAAATAATTTGGCCTTTCTAAAATGAATCATTAAAAAATATCTTTGCACAAAATTTCCTGTCAGATGGAAGCACAGGAACCTTCCATTACTTCAATACAGTGTTGACATCTGGGGTAGGCTGAATTTTCATTTTCCAAAGTGTCTTGGTTTAACCCCAGCTGGCAACTAAACACCACACAGCTTGCTCACTCCCCCCTTGGCGGGATGGGGGAGAGAATCAGAAGAGTAAAAGTGAGAAAACTCATGGGTTGAGATAAAAACAATTTAATAGGTAAAGTAAAAGCCACAGGTGTAAACAAAGCAAAACAAGGAATTCACTCACTCCTTCCCATGAGCAGGCAGGTGTTCAGCCATCTCCAGGAAAGCAGGGCTCTGTCACGCATAACGGTTACTTGGGAAGACAAACACCATCACTCTGAACATTCCTCCCTTCTTTCTTCTTCCCCCAGATTTATATACTGAGCATGACACCATATGGTATGGAATATCCCTTTGGTCAGACTTCTTGTGCACCTGGCAGAGCAGGGGAAGCTGAAAAAGACCTTGACCAGTGTAAGCACTACTTAGCAACAACTAAAACATCTCTGCATTGTCAACACTGTTTTCAGCACAAATCCAAAATAGCCCCATACTAGCTACAGTGAAGATTAACTCTATCCCAGCCAAAACCAGCACACAAAGGTACTAGTTTTCCCAACTTAAGCATACCTTTCCTTGAACTTCCTTTCAAATATTGCTAGTGAAATAAAAGAAGAAAATTTTCTTCAGTTATCCAACCATACTATTTCCTAGAACTAGAAAGAGTTCCTTAGCCACTGGTGGTACCATGCTGCTGTGCAAAAGGTAAACACAGTGACAAGACTCCCTCAGCTCTCAGATAAGGAGATGGGCATGGTAGGCTTCCTACTAACCTACATAAAACCTCTACCCAGACTCTACCTACACTAACAGGTGCACAAAGGCTGAATGTTTGTGATCAGCCAAACAAGTGCTCACAAATGAACCCAACACAGCAGAAATCGCCTCCTGACCACTGTTATGCCAGGGAGTAGTAGGTCACCTTTTGCTTCAAGGGATACTTCATGCTGTGAAACAAACCCAAAGGTTTATTGAACAGAAACCTTACAAAGAGGCCACAGGACTCAATACAGCTCTGAACATTTAATGATCAAGCAATTCAATTATATCAACATTGTGTTTCCATAGTCTACTAGATTCTGACATTTTTATATCCATATTTAATAAAATATTTTTGAAAACCTACATTGTACAGGTCTAGTTCTTACAACTAAAGCCAGAACTTCAGAGAACGTCGTTATCATTTTATGGAAGCCTGCATGTCTAGTAAAAAACTCTGATAATTGCCATTATCAGCAGCTGAGACATTTGAACACCTTCAGGACTTGACTTGCAATTGCTACTGGGATACAATGCATCACCAACACCTGTTTAAACTGAATACAAGCCTTTCTGTATAGCTGATATAAAAATGTTCAACACTTAATAGTTTTATAATAAATTGCATTTTTTTAATTGAAGAAATTGATTGGAAGAGCCTAATGTTAGTGCTGGCAAGGTTAGAGCACACAGCTGGCATCACCCCCAGGGTCCCCTGGCACACAGCAGCACATATAATGTGCCAGTCCCCTGGCACACGTATAATGACTTGTTTTCATTGGGCACATTAAGTAACGTGCTGAGCTTGCAAAGTGAATAGAGCCTGTGGGTACAAGAGGATTAGTACAAGCCTTTGCAAACTAATGATTGCATATCCATGTGTGTACTGAAAAAAATAAATACCTAGGTTGGGACAAAATCAATGTAGTGTTTTCTCATTTTACATATGAATTAATTTTAAATGTTCAAGCGTTGAGGCCCAGCAATGAAACTTCAAGGTAAAAGTGATGTTCAGAAAATGCAATATAGAAAAAACCATCGGGTCATCCATTTTTTTTTCTGAATAAAAGCGTAGGGAAAACACTTTGTGAAATTTAGGCCAATATTTCATCAAATGTATTAACCTTTTTTGTCTAATGTTTTTTTAATTCACATGTTGCTTTTGTGCCTGGAATGTGCAAGTGCACTATAGCTGATGCTGAGTGGAAATGTGATAAAATGTCATTTTAGATCTTTCATTGCTTGGATTCAGGATCCATATTTCTCAATAAACACCATTCTAATCAAAGAGAACGTATATTAGAGAAATCTTTCACTTTAAAAATATTAATCTTCTGATTTTTCTACTGCTTAGTGTTTAGAAAAAAAAGAAATCCAAGAAATAGCCAGGGCTGCACTATTCAGATATTGTTTCAGGCTTCACTTACAAGAATTACCAATAACACTGCAATAAAATCTGTGGTTTTGGAATTAAAGGCTCTTTAATAGGTTCAGAACAAATACACCATTAGTCTGGAAATGAAAAATGAGTCAGTAGGAACACAGAATGCCACCATCTTTGATGCTAAACTAATAGTGGAAAGGGTTGAGGCAATGAGGAACAGTAATAGTTTTAATATTTTAGCATGCTGTCATCTCATTTAGTAAGTATATATATATAAGAGTTTTCTACCTTCTTTATTGTGATCAATCCAGCTTTTACAGTGATTCTGTTATGGTCATCAACATTCTATTCCCCTCCACTGCAAAAATGCAGAGCATGCTTTATTTCTTTTATAAATATTAACAGACACAATATAAATTTTCGAGAAATAATCTGATCATATTTGTTTGCTGTGAATCACAGTAGTAACCTCAGGGGTATATTTTCTTAGCGACAAACACACAGAAATTCAAGAACAATTTATTCTTTTGTACAATATATTGAGAAAAGCTTTCCTTCCAGCTTGATAAAAATTATGTATACAAATACCTTGCCTTGTAATTAAACCAAAGAAACAAACATAATCTTTACAAACCCACATTACTGATTTTCTCAGACACTTTATCTTCTCTTTGTTTCTCTGTTGAGTTGTTTCCTTAATGATTAGATTTTTATCAACCACCATTTCTCATTAATGTGTTACGTGAAATTATGTTTTGAGCACATCAAGGGTCTTTTTTCTTTGATGTTTTTATTACAGTGTTTTCTTCCTGCATAGATAGATTAAATTTTTTACATGAGGATAACTCCAAATTCAGATGACTGCTAGAATGGGTGAATAATGTTCAATAGCTATATTGATTAAAGGCTGCCTCTCTTTCACTTCAAACACTGTCTGTAGCAGGCTGCAAAATGTATGTAAGTGTATGTAAAACTTACATTTATTTTAAAATATATACCCAGTTTCTCTGAATTATTTTTATGAGATTCATTTGTAAATAGCTTGTTAAAAATATTACAAAGCCAAGCAATTTTGATTGGTACCACCCACATGGCATGTTTCTGTTATTTGATTTGATTAATTTTACTTCTGCATTTGGTTTTCCAATGCAAATGTACATTTTTTCATTCAAAAATTATTTTCTATAAATCTGTTCCACTAAACTGGATATAAACTTTTATCGAAGAGTGTATATATAGAATGCATTTAGCCTGATTGTGTTGTAGAATGTCTATGAGCAGATTACATTTCCTAAATCTTATTCATTATTTTAAAAAATTAATTTTGATGGCTTATAAATCTATGGGTTTCTTTTAAAGCTTTCACTGCGACTGTTTAAATGGCAAATAATAAAAAAATGTGTGTCTATTGACCAGCAAAGTAGATGTGCTTTCCAGCACACCATGTAGTCCCAGAGCTTATTTTAATTTTCACCTGGTTCATTCACACAAGTACCTTTCCTGTTGAAACCAAGATATGGAAGAGAAAGAACGTGTATTCCCCAGCATGGACTCAGGGCTGGACCGTGTGTGAGAATTCAAGAGTTAGAAAAGACTGCTGGGTTAGACGTGATCTATACTGCTTAGCTGTAACTGCTCAAGGTAACACTGTTTTTCTTCTCTTCTTGCATAAGCATGCAATACTTCTGGTGTAAGTACTCACATTTTAAAAACAGTGTGCACTTTGTAAACTGAAAGTTAAATTTACCACAATGACTTGCAGGAATAAATTCAAATAGTTACATATTCAGGGCAAGAAAATAAGGTGAAGGATGAGCATAGCTAAAACAGATAAATTTTAAAAATTTATTACTAATATTTGCCGTTTATTTTTACATGATAATGCCTGTGAATCTCAGGAAATCCTCTAGTACCACGTAAGGATTTTCATCTCAGTTGGGAAGGATGTGTCCCCATAGACCCTTGCAAAGTTTGTTCCTTTATAATCTTGTCAGCGTGTCTGGAACACTGTTGCAGTTTAAAGAATGGCCCACATAATCACCTGTGTCTTGCTGTTATCTCTTTGACTTAAAAAATAAAAATCCTGAAAAAATAAAGAAGTGTCATTTTAAGGCTTGCATTGTGCAGGTCTTGTGAGCAGACAGATATTTTTCCACTCATTTGCTGCCCTCAACATACTCATAGATACTGATGGATACTTGGGGTGTGGGTATGTGCACATCTTTGTTTCACCCAAACACAGAGAGGGCAAGCCAAGTGTTCCTCCTCTCAGCTGGGAATTGGCATAGGGGTCTGAGGCAGGAGTTTCTGGCAGGAGGGAACATCTATCAACCTGTTGATTGTGGGATTTGCCTTCTTAATGACTTGACATAGATAACTACCTTGGTGACATGATATTGCTATCCAGATATGCTGCTGAAAACTGATAATCATGTTTAACTGTCTTTTTTTTTTTTTTTTCTTCAATTATTGGCTGGATTTATGAATTAAAATTAATACCTTAGCTGGAAGCACTTTCTTTGTCATCTCTGATGAGGAAGGCTACATATCTATAATCTTGGCTTATTGTATCAGTTCACACTCTGCACACAAAACTCTGCAGAAAGGTACCCATGGGAAGGAGAAATGCTGTGACTCTCTTACAAGAGCATATTCAGTTTATTTCATCAGATATGCAGTTTTTCCATTTCTTTGACAGCCTGCCTGTTAGCATTCCTGTTGGTATTGCCAGACAGCCCTCAGAAACATGCTCACATACTCTGAAAGTGTTCTGCCAGCTCTTGCAAGGGATATTCCCCAGTATAGAGTATCTTCCTTGTTTAATCTACAGAAGTGTTAAAAATATAATACCATCCTGGGTCTTGAGATCTCTGGGATGTTAGTTCTACTTCACTCAGATAACTGGGGAATCTTCTTTTGAGGATCAAAAACAGAAAGCCTAATTTCAGTGTAGAGTTTATGTTCCCTTTTAAGAATGCTTAACTTTTGTACTATCAAAAATGAGAGAAATCCACTTGCTGTTGTCTTTTTTTTTGCCATTTTGTTGTAATATACCACCCAAGTTCCAGCCACTATGTCTTCATCTATTTTATCTGACAAGCTATACATAAAGATTCAGTTCAGTGTTTATCACAGTACGAAAGTTATAAAGCCCTGAAAAATGTGGTTTCAAATATAATAGAAATGATGACGTACCCTAACCTATTGTGGCAGTAACAACACTGCTATAATATAAAAGGTTACTAAGACATATTGCAGTCAAGGCTGCTTGCACTGCTATGATCGCTCTTTTTATAGGCATGGTAATGCAGCTTAGTTCCTAAGTATCCCATGTTGGCAAATGAGGGTATAGCAGTCAGGAAATATTCTTCCACATGAAAAGACTTTTTTTTTTTTTTTTTTATCTTGAAGCACTGGTAGAGACATTTTCTGAGCTGAAAGGCCAAGTCTAGGAGAAGCTACCAGTCCAATCAGTATACAGTTAGAACTCTCATCCTAGAAAGAAAAGTGCTGTTGAAGAGAACTGCTATAATCTCTGCAAAAACTAAAGACAATCAAGGGTAGAGAGTGCCAAGATTCGAGGTATCATAATGTCTGTTCTCCAGAAACAGAGACGGAACTGTTGGGATATGTGACACTGTTATACAAAGGACTGCCAACATAGAAAGAGGAAAGTGATAAAGAGGATACTATAGTTAAAATGTCAACACTATGTTCACTGAGAATAGAATAAGGAATGTGTAGGTGGGAACAAGTGGAATATAAAAATCAGTTCTTATATCTCTTGCTAGGGAAATGTAATTTTCAAGGATGCTTACACCTAAAGATTACCTAAAACTACATAAATAGGCATGTGACAATTGAAATTAAAAGAACAATAATAAAATAGTGTAATTACCCAGGTGCTAGAGGGAAAGAGAGAAGATGAGAAAGAAATCTGCTGAATATCTGAGCATTTCAATAAACATTTTAGCATAGAAATATGTAAAGCCTCTAAGACTACCTGCCCACTGCTAAATAAAAGAGATGTCAAGTAGCCCAGAAAGCTGTATTGATGCTGCACAGTGCTGGCTCCTGGGCGCCCTCTCGGTCCATGCTAGAACCTTCTGCTGTTGAATCATGGTTCTCATTCCTGCTGTTTTCTTAACTTCAAAGGTCTGAAATAGTTTATGTGTTACATTACAGTCCCTCATAGTGGTGCTTTAGCAGTGTGAAACTAATGGTCTTGCTTTTGGGGTGTGCTGTGCTTTTAGTCCACTAAATTATGGATTAAGAGAATATAGAGGTGTTTGGGAAACTCCTGGAACAGTTTTGGAGACCTGTCCTGAGAAGGAGGGAAGAAAAACCTCATTCAGGCTCATGCATATTGATTTTGGAAATGGTCCCTGATGCATAAAATCCCCCAACTTTGCCCAGCCATCTCTCAGAAAGTGCTAATTGGTCTGGGTCATTATCATACCAGTTGTATGCTAGCTATTCAGCACCACGAATAATCAGAGTCTGGTACTCTAGCTGATCCCTTCTCCTTTTTTAGCAACAGAGACATAGCTTAAAAGCCTAAAGGCATGACTATAGTTCCAAGAATCATATTAATGGAATAACTGGCACACAATCCATGAGTAATTATTTAATTATTTTTCTCTTCCTCTCCAGCATATTATATCTTTTTCTGTGTAGTTTCTATCTGGTTTTATACAACATCTTGCCTCCTAGAAAGACTGACCAAAATTTCACACCCCAGGGTCCCACTCAATCATTATCTCCCCTTTGAGCTGTGGCTATCCTTCGAGGTTCTTATCATCATTACCTTTCAAGACCCTAATGAATGTTCATTGGTATTAGATAGCTACATTAGCTTTTATGTGCCAGTCACTGAGAGGACTGCCATCAATGGGGGTATTATGTCCTCCAGCAAACACACAAATTGTCAAGAGTAGGAGGTCCTGAGCGGCAAGGCTTCAGCTGTGTCAGTCCTATTATCACAGATGGGTCTGAGACTTTTTTTAATTTCTATGCTTCCTTACAACAAGCAATAGTCATTATTTCCAAGGTGAGGACACAATAACAGGATATACAGGGGGCTAATTATTTGGCAAATACTTTTATCTTCTAAAACACAAAAAACATGGTGAAAAATGAATGAAAGTCCACAGTGTAACACAGCTGAGTAGCAGCACTTACAAGCTTTTATTGTGGGGCCATCAGTCCTTCTTCCAGCATTTGCTGAGAGCCTACTGAAACAAATCCATAGAGCAAAGTATAGTCCCTCTCTACAGCCCTAAAGCTCTGTCGGTGCATACCAAATCTGGTTCTAGCACACTTTTAGTATAGTAAACACCTGTGAATTCATGAACCTGTGGTTATGAATTGCAAAATGGAAGTTACACAGAATGATACTGGCAGCACAAGGGATGTCTGAAATGATCTTCAATGTCTCTCATACTTTCTCCTTTTTCTCTCTGTTTCCTCCTTAAGCACAAGCCATGATTTTTTTCTGCAAGACAAAACTATTCAGGGTTTTTTCACAAGCCATCTAACCAAAAGAAGACACAGCCAGATGGGGTGACTCATGAAAAGAGATTTGGAAGGGAAGTTTTACAGACTATTACTAATTGCCCTCATGAGGCCTTTACGTCCTTACCCAAGGCCCATCTTTCAGAGAAAACAGCAAGTATGAGCCTGCATTTTGTGATAGACAAAGACAAAAAAAAAATGGGCAGGTGTTAGCTGGAGAAGAAAATTAGCTTGTTAAAGAGCAGAACTGGAAAAAACATTTTGGCTATGCAACACGGAAAAAAGGCAGGGCTTGATGAAAGGAGAGGGAACAGCAGAAGAGGCAATATTTGAACTGTCAAAGGTGACAGGAAAAGATTAAATGTACCAGTTCACTGGAGTTTTCTACAATTCTACATGAGGTTTTATTCTAATTACAAAGTGCATTGTCCAAAATTTCCCAAGTACTGGGAGTATGGAAGAAAGGAATAGATTGTGAAATCCTTGAACAACAGGCAGCTGCTGATGACAAGAGAGTCCTCTCCTCACTCCAGAGCTGGGCAGCAGGAGGAGTCACCGAGGAGAGGGCAACTCCTGCCAAGTGTGCACAGCAAAGCTGTCAAACAGCTGCACGTCCTGAAGCCCAGTGGGTTCCTGTGCAAAACTTGCTTATGGCACAAGAAATGGTCTCTGAACCTAAAAAAAACCCACTATCAATACTTCTGAAGTCACAAAACTGGAATTTACTTTCAAAAGACTTAAACTGAAAAATTCTTCATTAAGACTTTGCAAAATTGTACACTACTATTTCTCATTCTCAGTTCCCAAAGGCAAAATGACCTTTTCCCTCAAGAGAAGCACCAATGCCATTGCCAAATGGTAAACTGACTGAGCTTTCGTACTCTTGTGTTCAGACAGAGCAAAGACTTAAAGAGTTGAGCTCTGATGCAGTCTTTTTTTCCCACCTAGACCCACTAATCCTCCTCCTCAACTTTAATATGTAAGTATATAATGTCTACATACATATATAAGCACATGCACCTTTATTTCTATATGCACCCAGACACACACACACATACACTATCATTGCTCTAAGGAATTTAAAAGGAACAGTTGGAATATCTGATTTGATTTACTTATTTTTTCTTTTCTATATATGTACTGAGTTATCCAAATTAGTTTTTTTCTCACTTTCAAGATTTACGTCTTTTTTGAGCGTTTTTCCCTTTGCCTTCTTTTTATTCGCAATTAACACCAACATAGTCTGCAGAATAAATTTGTCTTAGCAATGAAATTATGTGGCATGTATTAAAAATGAAATTAAGTACTCTTAAAATTTATGGTGGAGTCCTCTGACTATTCCTGTTTCATACTGGTACCAGTGAAGTCAAAAGACTTTTAATAAAAGCAAATAGGTCCTGTTATGTTCTGTTACAGATTTAAATCAAGTAGCCTCTTTGAAGTGAAGGATTTATATCAGCATAAAATCAATATAAGAATCAGAATCCAAACCTATAAAATGTAAATGGTGTCCAAAACTGACACGAGTTATTTAACTCCATTGGTTTCTCGGTAGACAATCTGTGAGGTATGGATGGGAAACGTTTTTTCTATGGCCATAGTCTTGAAATGCTGCCTGCTGGTCTTGGCTTTCTGGGGTTTTTACTTTGGCAACAGGTGAAACATGGCTAATGTTGAGCTCAGCATTGTGAACTTTGGCCAAACTAGCACATATCAGACCATTAGCTCACCTCATTATCCAATTAAAGCTTTAGTCCAGAGAGAGAGTCAGCACTCTCAGATTTCTTACCTGCTTGTCAGGTAAACCAGCCAACTGAAGTAAAATTATATCACTCAAGCTCCTGTATTGCATCTGTTTTAAAGCTTCCTCCAAAGCCTCAGTCATTGCAGTTGTTTTGTGTTGAATTATGGGCACATTTTTGGTTGGCTTGGGAAAAAGTATTGGCTTAGGCTTTTCAACAAGCTCATCTTACTCTGTAGCACTGCAGATGCAAGACAGTCAACGTCTTTTCAAAGTGATTAATCCAGGTGTGCAACTACTTTCTCCATGGTAATGATGCACTGCAGAATACTGGCTCTGGTATGTTATAAACCTGTGTGATGTGTGACAGCTCTAAGTGGATTTGGTCCATCTTTAGTCACCCAAGAATTACTTTTAAGGCTTTTACTAGTTAGGAAAGAATAACAAACATTTCAGGTTTTATTTAGTTGACCAGGCAAAGGTCGCTAATGCCACTCTAGATGTCTTAAGCTATCCCACTTGGCTAGACAGAAGTATGAATAACTTTTGGGTTTGGGTCTGCCAGCCTTAAATGGCTGTCTCTCAGATACAACAAGGTATCTACCTCAAAAGGTACTAAACCCTTCTTTTTAAATGACTGGATCAAACCTGCCTACTAGGGAATTCATGCCATGTTTTTCTTACATGTAATAGAATAAGTAAATCATCCTTTTGAGGTGACTGCTTTTTGTTATTTACTGCAGCTCCTTTTCTTTTCCTAGGTGACATTCAGACAGCTTAGAAAGATAAGGTGATTCCTCTCAGTGTTTCTAGGATGCAGTTTGTGAAAAACTGGGTGTTTTCTAAATGTTTATAAGTCATCTTGCTTTTAGATTATGCACTTGGGACTTGGGAGAAAAGATCATAAGCTCTTGAACCAGTGGGAACGCAGAGGGATTCCTGATGCAGTCCATCTTCCTCACCCTTTCTCTGTTTCTCTGCTGAGTTCCTCTACTTGTAAAATGAGGAACCAACATGCCCCTTTAACACTTATGACTAGAAAAATACAAGTAGGAGCTAAGTATTAGCATCAGTACAGACTTGCTCTGAATTGTAGTAAGTAGACTTACCTACTACAAGCAGTAAAACCACACTAAACCCACATGAAATCGTCTGTCTTTGTACAAAGAAATTGGCCTGGGTTAAATATTTTAGCACAATTTCTTGGCCTTTTATTCTGGCATAGAGTGATTTTGTGCAGCACGGACTCTTGGAAGGTTTAAATTGAAGGGAAATGGGGAGGAGCAAAAGGAGTCTTGCATTAACATTGGCTGGTTAAGTGCATACTCCTGAGTCATGTGGCATGGATACAGGCAAATATCTCTATAGTTCCTTCCATCCATCATTCAGCTGAGGGCTGCATTTGCCCCCAGGGGTAGAAAATTATAGGATGTTATCCCCAAAACATTGGTTCCAAACATTTCTCTGTGTAGAGAAGTTCTTGTGGAGAAACAAATGAGTTATGAATCTAATTAAAACTTAAAAAAAATTATTCTCAAATGAGAGGTAATTCTAAGGTAAAAGTGTAGAGGAACCCTGACTAACACCATGTTCTAGTACTGAATTTTCCCAGGAAAACAAATGACACAGTTTCTAATTGTTATGAGTGGAATACAGAATACGTAAGCTCCTATACCTCTCAGCAGCTAGGTCGGCTGAGCTCTAAGACGTCTGTTATATGTTTCTGGCTGCCTTGAGGAATAACACTAAGCATGAATTTAGGAAGAGGGAAAGCAATGAAAAATGTATAAACCCATTCTTTAAAAAAGAAGTTAATCTATGCTAGAAGGATTGTTCATATGCAGACAAAATATGAGAGTATGACGAACTTCTTACAGTATTAAGTCGCATGTAATCAGCTTATAGGACCTGATAGATAAATCCATCAGTCACTGTCTTAAATATAAGCAGGAAATACCTGCCTAAGCATTAACATACTAAGGTTTCTACAGGACTGGTGGTATAGATTTACTTTATGAATGAACTTTCTATATGACATTTGCAAAAGCACAGGGGAAAAAAATCGGTGTTCAAGTATTTGAATACGAAGCATCATTTGTTTATCAGTCTTGGGGCTATAGACACTGGTATGAAGGTATAGAGTTAAAACAGAGCTATCCATAGTTCAGCTGTGACAGAAACTTGGTGCTGCAAGAAAGAGGTATCCACAGAATATTATGTTTTTATAAACTGTATAAGCAACTAAAGTTGAAGGAAGATTTTGCTTCATTACCTCAGCAGTTGTGATCTGACCTTTTGGCTGCAGTTGGTAAAAAATCCTTTGTTCTCTTTCGCACACCAGGAATTAACATTTTTCCAAACTCATGAACTCAAGCTATGTGAATGCTTAGCAGTTTGCAAATAGTTTTTCAATGTCACATTCTATAACTGTGTTATAGAACAAAACTAATTGCTGTCTGTAGTGGATGCAATTCTATTCACAGCAAGATAAATTGGATTTCTAAACTGCGCTTTCCATTGTGTTACCTCCATGTATCATGAGAGTTATCCTGATGTGCACAGCAGTGGGCCTACTTACTTATACACTGAACTACAGCTTTATGCAGAATGCATCATCTTGTTTTGTTCTCAAAAAGGCAGAGGGAATTCCAAAGTATAACTGTAGACTGCCATCTGTTGGAAGGGTTTAATGAGCATACTCACCTCTAATCAGGCCTACCTGGAGGAGTAGAAAACATGACTTCAGCTCATGGACTTAATGACCATTCCAGACAATCCAATTTGATGCTGGTTCCGTATTTTGGCTCCCAGGACCAACAACCTACCAGACTTCTTTCAATTTGGTTCTGTAACTGGAAGGACAATGTTGTTTTCATTTAGAATTATGACTCCTAACATTAAAAAGATATATAAAGCAAATTTGCAGTTTTGCTGTTTCATAAGATTATACTGTAATTGAAAGAAAGGAAGAAGGAAGAGGAAGAAAGAGGCCCCACTGGTGTAAGACAGCAAGGGGGAAAACAAAAGGAAGGAAAACTGCTTACTTTGCAGGCCCAGAGGGTTGTAATCAGTAGAACAAATTTGAGCTGGAGGCCACACACTAATGGCGAGTCCCAGAAGTACCAATGACAGGGGTATCAGGGACAAAACTGTTTAACTTCATTAACAACCTGGAACATGGGACCAAGTAAATCCTCAACGAATTTGCACATGATGCAACACTGGCGCTGATATACTAGAGGGTCATGCTGTCATTCAGAAGAACCTTGACAGGCTGGAGAAATGGGCAGAGGAACCCCATCAGTTCAACAAAGGGAAATGCTGACTCTTGTACCTGGGGAGGAATAACTTCAGGTACCAGTGCAGGCTGGCTCCAACCAGCTGGAAAACTGTTTGGCAGAAAAAGGCCTGGTGATCCTGGTAGACATCAGGTTGAAGCTCTTTCCTTAGCAGCAAGTGTTATTTTGAAAGATTAAGGTCATAATTCCGCAGTTCCACGAATAGGTGATTGGTTCGACACTGAACTAAAAAACACAGTAACTGTTTATGTTTAGTACGAGTCATCTCAGAGACTTGAATTCAATCCTGTGGTCTAAAAAACTTACAGGAACAGTGTAATTCAGACTATGATTTACAGTCAAACTAAGGTACCGATGGACTGTGAGATTCTATTTCAATTAAAAGCAAAATACTGTCATGTATAACACAGAAATATTATTTTGAGCCCTTGTATTAAGAAAGAAATTGTTGGAGGAGCAGATGGCTCAAAGGATTATCAGCAAGGATAAGGACTCTTGATTGTCCTGGATGACACTGAACAAACTTCTTTACAATTTCCTATCAGGGTATTAAAGTAGAAAATAGCTTGAAACTCTCACCCTGTGTGGACGCTGTCCAAGGCCTTAAAACCATCCCAATGTAGAGTGGGTGAACATCAGAGCTTTTTCAACACAAGCTATGTAGGCGGAACTGATTTTTCCTGCAACTGGTAGGAAATATACCATATTTTTATTTTTCCTTAACACTAGTGTCAACAACTTTTCATTTTGTGAGAGTGAAAAGCCAATTCAAGAGGAAGAAACATCAGGGAGATTTGGGGAGCTGTGAGGAATC
Source organism: Sula dactylatra (assembly GCA_013389905.1). Lineage (NCBI taxonomy): Eukaryota > Metazoa > Chordata > Aves > Suliformes > Sulidae > Sula > Sula dactylatra. The sequence goes on along the minus strand of WEKW01026052.1, from coordinate 52,591 downwards.
AACAGAGTTTCAAGGAGCGCTGATAAGGGCTGGGAGCAGTAAGACAGAGCAGAGTTAGCAAGCATTTAGAAATTTTCAGAAAGGCAATAGCTGGGAGTTTCTCTGCTGCTCCTGGTGCTTGCACAAGGCTCAAAGACCAAGGATAGACAAATGTCTAGGACACAAGTTGCTAAGTTTTATCCTGTTGGGATCCCCTCTGGATTCCTCTGTCCCCTTCTCTTCTCTGTCTCTACAACACAGGATTTGCTTTTCCATCCAAGCATTCTTCAGGGACTTAACAAGCCAGTTGAGCTGCCGGTGGCTCCCACCAGGCTATGTGCTCCATCTGCAGCAGTGTCCGCTGCTTTGTCAGTCCTGAGAGCAGTCAGGGGAAAGTGAGGGAACAGAAAGGAGTTAGGAGCTTTCAAAGCCCCTTCAGCTCCAGCAGATATAGAGAGGACTGAAGAGAGATGGTTTCCCTTTCTCTCCTCCTGGAGGAGAAATCATAGTCATAGAGTGAAATAGATCCAAAACGACCTCTGGAGACCAAATGCAAGCAGCAGTTCATGGCCACCCCTTGCAGACAACTGCCATCAGAAACTACTGTATTTTTTCACACTTAAAACCAGCTCTTTTACATGCTTTTCTCATCAAATATGCAATATTTACATCTTTTCATGACAGGGAAGTAGTATCAGGGCATTTGATAGCAAATGTTCTTCCAGTACCTGAAGGTTACATACAGTTAGAGAAAATTGACAGCTATGCAAACAGTCCACTGCTGCTTTTTTGCAGTATTCAGACACTTCACGAAGATGATGACCAGAGGGCTGGAGTACCTCTCCCAGGCTGATAGAGTTGGGGTTGTTCAACCTGGAGAAGAGAAAGTTCTGAGGAGACCTTATAACAGCCTTCCAGTACGTGAAGGGGGCCTACAAGAAAGCCGAAGAGGGACTTTTTACAAGGACATGTAGTGATAGGACAAGGGGTAATGGCTTTAAACTGAAAGAGGGTAGATTTAGATTAAATACAAGGAAAAAATTCTTTACTATGAGAGTGGTGAGGCACTGGAACAGGCTGCCCAGAGAAGTTGTGGATGCCCCATCCCTGGAAGTGTTCAAGGCCAGGTTGGATGGGGCTTTGAGCAACCTGATCGAGTGGAGGGTGTCCCTGCCCATGGCAGGGGGGTGGAACTCAATGACCTTTAAGGTCCCTTCTGACCCAAACCATTCTATGATCCTGTGACATTTCTTTATCTAACGTAATTGTTTGTGAAAAGCACATGACATAGGTGAATATTTATTTAGGAGATACAAAAATTTTAGTTTATTTTTGAATGAAATTAAGTGCAACCCTGTTTATAACAGACTGAACACTGCAGTCAATATCCTACAAAATCTTCTGACATATGTGGCCTAAGAATGTTTCTAGAGTTTATAAACAGTGAAATTTTCCACTGACACTTGATTTGATGTGGCTTAAAAGATTTCAACAATACTGAAAATCTGCTTGCTTAACTGCCCCAGCATTTGCAACTTGAAATCTTAGTGCCGCTATCATTACCATGGTTCTTTATGGTTTTTCTACCTTATCTATGTAGCATTTTTCTTGTAGCTCTCTTTTACAACCTGTCTTCATAAACCGACACTTTGCTTTTCATAGCCTGTCACTTTCTGCCCATACTTCAAATAATTCTGCCTCCTGTTAACCTATTGCAGGATACAATAGTCAGATATTACCTGAAGACAAAAGACTTAGAAAGATAAATATTCATTAAAAATGAAATAAAACTTTTTATTTTTTTGATCAAGCATCATATTTTTATCCATAATTTCTGTTTCAACAAGAAAACAATAATAATTTTTATGATGCTTATTATCATTCATGGGTTAAAATGAAAACGTGTCAAGGCTTCCTGCAAACATTGGAGATTACTCTGTTATGAATTTAACACCAGATCCACAAAACAACTTTGGTCTGAAAAGCAGGAAAGAATTGATCAAGCAGAAACAATGAAATCCAAGTAAAGTGACTCTTCTACCTCTGTTCTTACACCCTAACTCCACAGGCACTCAAAGTTCTGAGATGCTTCTAGGCATTTTGGACTGTGCTTTTTACATTAACAGCTCTTTGTCTATTAAAAAAACCCTTCATAAGATCCAGAAGCAAGGATTCCCTTTTTCTGTATTTCCTCAAGGCTTTAGTACAGTTGCTAACATACCCACATGTAGAAAGAGGTTGTTTGGGTCTGTTGCAAAAAACAAGTGCACATTATACAATGATTGTTTCCTGTAAAAGAGAGACACGGGCTTAAAAGCAGGAGCAGGACCAGCTCCTCACCACTACATTGCAGTCCCACTCCTTTTTGCTCTGCTCCCCTGCCTCTATGGATTTTGAATTAAATCCTGCCCAGCTGTACATAGGACTCTTCCTTGTAGATAGATTTTTATGTATACAGACTCTTCCAGGGTATGAAAAGACAGGTTCGAATCCCTTCATGACATGAAAAAGCGAGAATATAAGATTTTTGCTCTGTGCAAAAGAAGTGCTTTAACCTCTTGTGCTCTATTTCGACCTCTTAAAAATGGTAACACAGAAAATAACTTCAGTCACAGGGAAAATTTTCTGTAAAGGCTGTGAAGATTTGGCCATCCACTCACAGTTCAGAAGAAGTTCCTGTGGAACAGATATAAGGTTCGTAGTAGTGTCATGCAGAAATCCAATACGGTCTTGCATTTAAAAATAAATTCTTTCCTTTGTATGAAACAAACACTTCACCTGTGATAAGGCCTGATACTGGACTCAGTGACTTCAATAATTATACCACTTAGTTCAGTCAAAATAAACTTGGTTCATCTAAAGCCAATCAAAATATAAAATCACAGCAGAAGTAGATCTTCTGAATTGCCTCCTGTGTCATTTTCTGTGGTATTTTACATTACAACTTGCTTACTTGTGCCAGTTCTGTGGTGAATTTCCTTTCTTCTCTGGTCTGCTTTTCTTACACAAATTGCTCATAACTCATTGGGATGGCTGCAATAAAATTTGGCCTTAATAATTCGCAGCTGAAAGGGCACAAGCTTCCACAGGGTTCATCCAGAATGTCACCTAAATTTACCTTACCTGACTCATATGGGGAAAACACACACCTCCCTGATGTTCCTTACCATCATTTAGACACACTTTAATGTCACCTGTGTCAGATCAATTGTGTGCCTCAAATCTTTTCAGACAGGTATCTATTCAAAAGTGATACTAGAGGAATTATAAATGTAATTAACTTTAATCCTGAATCTGAGCTTAAAATTACATTCAGTCTGAGGTAGAATTCTTGTTGAGATCAGGAATTACCATGAGAAAGAATGTTTCTGCTTTACAAAAAGATTTCTAACAACTGTGATTTTACAGGATATTCTCACTGATCACTTCCTTAATCTGCCTTAGATTTTTGCACTCTATTTTGTTGGGCGTATGACTATCATCTTCTAAGGACCTGTGACTGTGGTAGTTACAGGACAGTTTGCTAATACTCTTGTATTTTATTGTTCTTTAAACATATTTAACTCTCTGTCAAACCAAGAATTAATAAGCTATGATTTATACAAGTCACATCAAAGGCCAGATTTTGCTCCCAAATTCACATGGAGAAATCCCACTGAAGTAGAAGCAAGCTGTATATGTGATTAACAAAAGGCTGCTACAGAGCAGTTATAGTTGACTTTTTTTCTTCTCTAATATCCCTGAAAGGTTACGGAAAGCACCAGAAACTCAGATCTTTACCTTGTCCACGGAACAAGGCAAGGAGGGATGACAATGTTTCCTAACTGACCGACAACATATGTAGACTGCTGTGAAGGTCATGAGCTTGGTCTGTTTTGAACACAGACTGAGGAGGAGTAGATTAGATTAGACTCCTTGGAGACTTTGCTGACAACCTTAATTTTTCTTAAGATGAAGCTATAGGTTTGAGCACCTTTGGTGGCAACAGTTGTTACACAACAGAGGTGATGCACAATACTTAAGACAGGTTTAACATGCAACATCAAAAGCCTCCAAAACCAGCATAGGATTAATCCACTAGTGATGTACTTCCATTTGGAGACATGGTTTACAAACTGGTCTTCCACAGCATAGTCTGACAGGAAGCATGGGAATGCTGCATCAGGAGAGGTCCACACTAGGTATTAACAAACATTTCTTTACCAAGACGGTAGTCAAACAGTGTAAGAGGCTTCCTAGACAGGTGGTTGATGCCCAAGCCTGTCAGTATTTAAGAGGCATTTGGACAGTGCCCTTAACAACATGCTTTAAGTATTGGTCAGCCCTCAATTGGTCAGGTAGTTGGACAAGATGATCATTGTAGGTCACTTCCAACTGAACTAGTCTAGTCTAGTCTAGTCTATATATCCTGTAGTTTTAAGGTCTGTTTTCCAGACCTTTTGTTCCAGAAAGCTTTTGACTTCATTTTCCCTTTTTTGACCCGTGTCCTGATGGAGACTTGTCTCCCATAAAACTCTTGCGTCCTTGTCCCCATCACTCTGGACCACTGCTATTGCCACCATATTTCTCCTTTTCTCTGGATCCTAATGAAAGACTCATCTTGGGCAGCTAAGAGCAAGATGAGTGAGATCAAAACAGATGCTACATAAGAATCAGGGTACTTTTAACTGGAAAGTGTGAATGATTTCTGGACTGGGATTGAGGCATACTGGGGTAGCTGTGAGACAGAGACAGTGAACGATGGTAGGGGTGAAGAGAAGTAATACTGAAATACAGGAAATACTGGGGAAGCTGATGGGTCCAAGAATGTTTACAAGCCTGATGGAAGAGTACTGGGAGAATGTGGAAAACTCCTCCTGGAGACTGCTCTTCTGGCACTCATAAATGAGTGTGACAACAGAAAAACTACATATATTCATTGAGAGAAGGAAAGGTCACAGAATCAAAACAATAAATTATACATCTACTTTTGCGAGCCAGATTTTGAAAGGAAGCATAGACCTCTCGGATGAGCTTTTTTGATGCAAAGGTATTTGGTTTGATTTCTAGTCAGAATAGATTAGGTGTGTATAAAAGAATTATTCTTTTAATGCTTTCTGATTTAGATATTCTTCTCTATGCTGCTTTGACCATAGCAGACTTCATAATTTTAATTAATTAATTAATTAATTAGGTCTTAATTATATTTATGACTGAAGTGACATTTTCACAGGAAACTCCTACTTTCAGTATATTAAAAATTTCCAGGAAAATAATCTTTTCAGGTCTGGATATTTTTTTAAGTTTCAATAAATTAAATTTAATTAGGGTGTTCCAAAACCACATAGATAAACAAGTAAGTCCACTAAATTGTTTGGGGTTTTTTTATAAATTTTGATTTGTCATAAGATGTATACTTTCCTCCCCATAGGAAATATAATACAAGTATAACATATGGTCCCGTTATTCCTCCTTCCTGCCAAAAAATATGCAGAAACAAATCAAAGAAAAATCCTATTCTACATCTTTTAAAAGAGTGTGAATGGAAAAAAATAAGGAATTTCTAAGATGTAGTTTACAGACTTCTGCAGACTAAACCTATTTTATGATTCTCATTTATTTTACCATTAATATCTTTGATTAGTGTCCTAGCCAATTCACCCTAAAAGGAATGGAAGATTTTAGTTTAATTTCAGCAGGTGCTACATGAAGGTTTCTCTGATTGCACAAAAGCTGCGTAATTCTTCTTCAAAGTGCTTTTTTAGCAATAAGAACCAATCTCTCTTTCAAGGGCCTCATCCGAATTAAAGTAAAGCAGTGCCTGAAGTCATCAATCAGAACACAGTTCCTGGGTTTCAGAAGAAAAAAAAAATTTTTTTTTTTTTGATCAAGACAGCTTAAGCAAGTTGTGATTTTACTTGGAGCTCCTGTTACAAAACTCTGCATTCTCAGAGGACAGTTTTTTCAGGTCAACCTAAATTTTGTCCCTTAAGAGGATAGAAGGTCTCCACATCCAGAGGATGATTCAGTTGCTGTCCTTTTATTGTTACAAACCAAAGTCTTCCTCTAACAAGTTGTCTGTGCTCGTCTAATCAAAGTGCAAGCTTTTCCAAAGTCTAGAACAAATACTGTGCACTTGTGAACTTCAAAGATGTAAATTATGTTGCTATTCCAGATGAAGGCCATTCTTTTAACCCTTTTTCATGTGATTTCACAGAAATATGCAGACACGCTCCTTTCAATTTATACTTCATTCCTACTGATCTTAATATCTTTGTTAAAAGTCTTTATGAGTATATATAAATCACATTTTTTTAAAGCATTTTAAGTATATCAGACAAAACCAATATTGAAGAAATGCATAGCCTGGAGTATTTTTTAAGCTAAATGTAAACCTAAATCTAATTGTCTTTCACAGGGACTAGACCTTTGAATAATGAAAAGAATATGATAGTAAAATATTGTATATATGCATGCCTATATATTTTTTTTTTCATTCAAAATATTACCCATATAGTTCATTAAACTGCTCCCAGGAGTGGGGCCAATCAACGACAGACGAAGTCTCACTGTGGAGATGATCTGCTTCATGGAGCCTGGATTCAGCCAAGCATCCCTGGCAGGTCCAAAGGAGTGTGTAGATAAGTTCACGCAGGGGGAGTTCTCAGAGAGAGAAACTTATTTTGGGAAGACAGTGAGTTACTTTTATGTCTTTAATGTGGACATATAAGTGGGCGTAGGACACCAGTTCCTGGAACAGCTGTTGCTGACTTCTGCTTTCTTAGGAGGTCAGTTCGTAGGCTATAGCAGTTTCTTTGTTCTGTGCTTATCAAGGATGCGCCAGGCTCCCAGCTGCACTTATTGAGGCCAAGCCAGGCTTCTTAGGCCAGGTTCCCAGTCTAGCAGTTCCCAGGCTGGCAGAGATTTTCTCTATCAGTATTTTAGCAGACATCTTTTGTCATTATTTTTCCCTGTTATAACCACGTCACCTTTATGGCTGCTCTGACAGAGTATTTCTTCTTACTGATGTTAACTTGGTAACCCACAATTAGGGAAATACTGGAAACTGGATGTATACTTCTTTATCTATATAATACTTTGATTTCCTTTTCTTCTTATATCAGTGATGATGAACATTTCTATTAAGTCTCTAATTTACAATGCTTGAATCTTCAAACAGCTTGTGTTCAGGAAATCAGAGTGTAGAAATTTACCTCTGTAAATTTACCAACAGGCAAACCATTCATGCTCCAGCATAGGTGCCCTTAGCTACATACTATGAGCACTGTTCCATGAAATACCTATTCAGCTTTCAGCTCCACCTTACATTCAGTATTTATAGGGAAATTAGGCTGAAAAGCTAGTTTTGTAGTAAATTCACAATAACATATCATACAAAATCTCTTCAAATAGTTGTACATTGGATAGTGTTAGCAGTCCCTACTGAGAGTCAGTAGCGCACTAATCTTCCCAGCATTTGTTTTATCACATATTTTTATTCTAACAGAAGCCTGAGGCTGAAATAGGGATTTGTCTCTGGTGGGTCACACACTGCAGAAACATATGCAAAAACACAATGCCTATAATCAAAAGCTTGCATCCTAAAAAAAACCCAAAGACCAAACAGAATGATTTCAGGAAGCTGTATAACACACAAGCAAAGTTACCATGATTATGATGGCGTCCTGTGTTACTTTAATTTTCATATGTTTAGGGTGGGATTGTAATCCCTTACCTCTCTTCTGAAGCATTTTGCTTCAAAAGAAATTTGGTAGTTCCTTGGTGTCCTTTTTGGACTAATGGCTGTTCAACGCAAGGAAAAGACCACATTTAGTTTACTTCCATCCTAGTAAAAAGGTTCAGGTTTCCCTGAACTATGACATTTGCTTCATGTAAGGAGAAGGAAAAGGTTGTTGCAATAAAATAAAGGAATAGATATAAAAGTATAATAATAAGAATCCCAGTGGGAATGACAGACAAAGAAGGTGAAAAGAGAAAATCTTTTATCCCACGTACTTTATGAAAAGGAAACGTTAATTTAAATGAGTTTAAAACAAACAAACAAAAAAGAAACAAAACTTTATCAAGTAATGAGAAGGGAAAATGAAAAAATTATTGTTTGGCTGAATTGAAACTGGAATGAAAAATCAAATTGTGTTATTTATTTTCTAATTTGTAAATAACTTTCATTTAGTGAATTAGCTTCAAATTAATTGAATAGCTTATATAATATTAATGTAATGTACTATAGTTACACAGCCAAATCTATCCTTAACATAATGGACAGATTTTAAATTAGAGCCTGAGACAACACAAATTTCAGCAGATGGAGTGTTTTATTGTTAATCATCAAAGCACTTAACAAGGAGAATTAAATCAATGTCTGAGCACTTATCCTGTAGAAATTTATGTACCTTTTACACCTGCTGTGATGTACCCAAATGACGCAATCCAAGACTATGACTTCATTTTTTCAGTAAATTTGAGATGAGTAAATGTTAAAAAAAAAAAACAAACTAATAATTTTTTAACTGGTAGGATCTAATATTAAAAAGAGCATGAGTTGAAGTACAGAACACATAGAATACAGGCAAACATCAAATATATTTTTCTGACTGTGCCAAAAGGTAAACTCTGGACTTACATAGTCATAATAGCATATTGCAGTTTGTATGAAAACACACAGAGAATTCCATAGAAGTTGCATAGAAACATGATTAATGTGGTAATTCTTTATCAAAATGGTTGCAGAGCTCTTTAAAGTTCACAAAACCAAAGCAGATTATCACAATGGAACAAAACATATCATGGCCCAGGGCTAAATGACAGATTTTCTGACACCTGGATGTGTGAGTGGAAAAAGTTTTTCCAAGGACGTGAAGGCACACATACCTAATGGAAGCTAATAACTGGCTTCTGCTAAGAACTGGCTGAAAACTTGAAATCCTTCTTAGCTGGAAATTGCAATTAAATTTTTAAAATTTGTCCTGAAACAAAAAGAAAAACAAAATCCTTTATTTTACTTTCCTCTATGGTAAAGGGATTTTGAACTGTCTTTAGAAAAAAAGTAAACCAAAAACTTTTACTTAAGATTTTTCTAATTGTTCAAAAGCCCTAGTGGACCACAAGGGTTGAAGGTTAGGAATATTTTTTTTCTAGAACTAGCAGCAAACTGGAGGTCTTGTGGACCCTGGCTCTGGGTGCTTTACTGCAGAACACCCTGGGATCAGTCAGCCCCAGGAGCCAGTCTCCAGCAGCTAGGGATCTGAGAACAGCTATCTGACTGAATAACATTTTCTGGGGGGAAAAAAGAATCTTTTAGTTTATTTTTTCCACTGGGCACAAAATGAAATTTCCGATGCTAAGTCATTCTTACTCAAAGCTCTTATGATCTCTGTTCATGATTTACCTCAGAAGCTTAGTTTCAGGTCCTTCTACTGAAGATTCAGGATGATGACAGTGCTCCCCTCCTAACAAGACAAATTTCTCATTGAAGAAACTAACCCTTATTGTGTTCCTTATACAGCCTTGGAGAGTTTAAAAATATTGTGCTCACTGTGGGCAAGTTAGATAGGACCTGCTATGAAAACGCACATCTTAAAATATCCAATCCAAATTTAAACTACATAACTACCAAAACTTTGCTGAGATCTAGAGTAGATTCAGAAATAAATGTGAACATAAATTCTAGCTGCTGAGTGCATTGCAACAGCGTTTAGATGATTTCAGAATTACAGGATCCTTCCAAGTACTGAGAGGTTAAGGAAATATTTATGTTCTTTCAATCCCCTTGACAGTCAGCACTCATATATAATCCTGAATTTCCTGTATCTTCCAATATTTCTTGTTTTCTTTGCAAAACCCAACTGTCCATCTCTTGAAATTCACACCACCTCAGGAGGTCTCTAGTGCAACCTCCTGCTCAAAGCAGAGTCACATCTGAGCTCAGAATAGATTGCTCAGAGCTTTTCCAGCTGGGTCTTGAAAACCTCCAGGGAAAGAGACTGCACAGCCTCTCTGGGCAGCCTGTCCCCCTCCTTGACTGTCCTTATGGTGATTTCCACCCTCTATTATGTCAAGTCAGAATGTCCCCTGTTTCAATTTATGATCCCTATCTCTCATCCTCCTTCCATATGAAGAAATTGGTTCCATCTTCTCAAAAAACTCCTCTTAGTTGTTGGAGAACTGTTTACATCCCTCCCAGCCTTCTCTTCTCTGGTTTCCATGAGTCCTCATATTCAGTAACTCCCCTACCAGATGTATGATATCAACTACCTAATAGAAAAGTTGTTTTATTAATTCCGTCAACATCACAGTGAAACACCTGCTTTTCATAAATCCTTTAGATATCACTGGATTATTTTTCCTGTAAAATATTAGGAATAAGGGAAAGCAAACAAGTACCTCTCTGAGACTATTTTCATGCCTGAACTTGTAAAATATGATGTGTCAATGAAGAAGAAAGAAATGTCTGTTTGTTTCATTGATGTAAGCATTGTTTTCTCTTAGTAGACTGTTAAGCTATTTTTAGCATGAGAATATATTTGTTTATTTGTCACTTAAGCTTCTGCTATTTCCTTCCACTAGATGCGGAGTCCAGGGACGAAATCCTGGTCCTTTAGATGCCAGCAGGAGTTCTGCTATTGACAAAGGGAAATTTCACAAATGGCTCCACACAATCCTTTTTTGAAAAATACTGCAAACTTTTGTGGCTCTCTTCTCCTTTTACATATCAGAGTGATTTTTATTTTTGTTGTTTTTTTTTTTCTATTCTATTTGAAATCTCTGCAGGAAAGGCTGTACTTTAAAACATTTAACTTGAAAAACATACTACATAGATAGAGTTTAAGTTATAGGTATTGTGTATTTGACCAATTGCGGTAAATTTTCATCAGTGTTTGCTTGAGCTTCCCTATTTTTTTCCAGACAGGGAGTTACCAGGAATTCATTTCTGTATGTCTGAAATCCCTGCAAAAGTTGTTGTGTCAACATCAGTTTTACTGGCAGGAATTCTGGGGAATGGTGCTGCTGAATGACAAAAGAGGCACTGGTTTTGAAACAGCACATGTGTATGTGTGTTTGCACAATTTTAATTTTCATTCATACTGTATTAAAATATGTGACTTTGTGGAAAGAAAGCCTAGTTGTGTATACTAAGTGAAATAGGACTGACATGAATGCATGATGCTTAATATAATAGAAGATACAATATATTGCCATATCAGTGAATTACCTTTCCAGATAATTGAAGTACTACTTACAAGAAAATCAACATTCCATTCTCCAAGGTCCTCTTTTGAAAGTCTTATTTCCCTAGTTAGTTTTATTCTGTTCCTTTTTTTCTTGTTCTTGTTACTTTTTTTCTTTTGAGTAAAGCTGAATGTTTATCAAGAATAATTTGTATTTCCTAGGTGTCAGCCACATTACAAAGCTGATACTGAATCTTTCTTGCCACTTGATGTGCAGTCATTCCTCTTCTCATTATTGCATTGCTAGTCTATCTGATTTGTTTATAGTCCATTCAAGTAATTTATAAAGATAAGAAATTGCAAAAGTAATTTGGAAGCCTGCAGACATCCCACATGGTAGAGCTCAAAATGGATGTGGTCTTTTTCCTGTCAAATAAAGTCTCGCTATATATTCACTATTTCTTTTGCAGTCCTTGATTTTATTTAGCCCTTCACTTACGGATGAGCCAATGTGGAGATCTTTATCAATCAGTCAGTTATTCCATCATTGCTGATGTCCTGCTCTTCAAATAAGCATCTTGACAGGAAATAAATAAATAAATAAATAAATAAATCCGTAAGTGCATCAGATGATAAAAAAGAGACCATAAATTGGTACAGTTTAAAATGTGATTAAGAAAAGCCCAGTCTGTGACAGAAGTAAATTTCATATGTGAGTGATAGTTTCAGTAGATGACCTAAAACCAAATGAGACAGACTTAATACAACAAACACTCAACACAAATTGTGCCAGATCAAAGCTTCTAAATGCCTCTGGGAACTGTGTGTGGTCTCCTTCCACTTCCCATCAACTCTTCCCATTATAAACTCGTCACTGTCAACGTTGCCTGTAAATTGAAGACCAACAACAATGGGCTAAGTTTAAGCAGGCTCCTTAAAGATGAGCTGAAATACCTTGGCAAGTCAGTAGCTCCACAGACAGCTTTGCTGTCTTAGAACTAAGCAGATAGCAGGCCATAGCAAAGCAATAATGAGTAACTGCTGCTTGGCTAATTAGAAGTCAGGTAGGAGTTTAATGCTTTAATCAGACTGTAAATAAGTAAAGAGACATGCAGAAAAGCCACCAATAGCTCTTGTGGTGACACTTGCACAGATGGTTTGGGCACTGAGGATGGCATATTTATACATATGTATGTGCATATTATTCTGATGTGAAGAATAAAATATTTATTGCACTTCAGTTTGCCCGTGAGATATTATCTTGCCCAGAGGCAAAGAAGGAAATCAGAGAACACTGCTAGAGGAGCAGCTGAATGGTGATCTCTCTGTGGACCCTCCCAGTAAATGACCCAACGCAGCAACCAGGTTATTGCCCGTGAAGAAGTTATTGGCCTAATACCCAGCTGTATCAGAGAGGTTCTCTAACATGCTGGTTTGGAGAATGTGGGAAGGGAGCATCGAAGTCCAGCTTAACTGTTCAAGACAAACCTCTGGCAGACAGAGAAGGAAAAGCACCAGCTGCACCTGGCAGGTTTTCTCTTGGGCATGGAACTAATCTGGATCTACTGGGGCTATGGACAGAGGTTGTGAAGGAAAGCACATTTTACTATTTTAATTTATCTAGATGCCATGTTCCACCTGGCTAAGACATCTTACCAGCAAACAGTTTGGGATACTTTTAATTCCTCATCCCAAGTGATCAAGCACTTACTGTGTTAACAAAAGGGAGTGATTCTAGGACAAAGGCTCCTGTAGGTGACTGAGGCACCACAGTGAGACACCTTCATCATCCCACCAGCACATCACTTGCCAAGCAGATGGCAACTCTGTATTTAAAGAACAAGTTCTGGCATAAAGAGTAAGTGATATACAAAAATGGGGATGAGTGTGACCTGACAAGTGTTGAGGACACTCATGGAGGTCATATTGCCTCTGAAGTGCTAAGAAAGCTGTCCCACATGATGGCCACATCTCCAAAACCTACTTCTATGTCCCACTTCACTAAACTTCTCCTCTTCCAGTTGATGTGCAAGAAGTCAGGGCATTGACCTGCAGACTATGTTTCTTCCTGAGGACATAGAATGACTGGTGGCACTAAGGGACCTTCAGTCCAGGCAGTAATACTTTTTGATCTTTCTCCTTCTCAAGCTTAAACACCACTCAGCAGGAAGTGTAGTATATTGTTAAGTATTCAGGGACTGTGTTTTTACAGCAGGGGTTAGAACCAGGAATCATGCAGTACTGCTCTGTTGCAGAAGGATTCTCGAAAACACAAAAATGTATATAGGTAAGAGAAACTTCAGGGTAGTTCAGCAAAGGACACCTCATCCATAGGTACAGTATATCTTTCTGCAGAAAGGTTCTCTCTTTTCTATGAGGTACCACAACCTTTGTGCAGCACTTGTGTTCCTAAAGACCCTTCTCCCTCATTTCCTCCCATCTGGTAGCAGTCCAACACAGGACACTGCTCACCAGACTGCTTCATTTCCGTGCCATGTCAGAGCTCCTATATCCTCACTCTCTCTATCCAAAGAAAACATTTAAAAATATCTTAATAATACCTGGAGGAGAAGGAAGGGAATTTCCAATCAGAACTTAAGCTACAGTCCTGGCTTCTTTACCAACTACTCTAAATAATAATAAAGAAAAATATAAAAGATGGAATTTCTGAAGGCAACATTGAAAGGAGTTAATAGGTCTTTCCTAGCCAGTTATCGTAGGCATATATTAACTGCCCAGACAACTGGGCAGAAGAAGAAAGTCATATAGAAGGTCAGATGAAATCTTATTGAAAAAAAAAATCATATTAAATTTTCATGTTAATGATTTGTCTTTCCACAATTTCTTCAGACTGGTAAGCCTGAGCTGGGGTTTTTCTAAGTTTAACAATTTTGTGCAAAAGTGTTTTGTCATAATGTGCCATGCTACCTTTTTTTTTATGTGTATATATGTGTTAGAGTCCTTTGAAATGAAGGTTCAGGTTCACAAAACCATAGGCTTAGGAAATCTTTTATCATTTGTAGGAAACTAGTCATTCAAACTCCTACCTGATAAAAGAGACACAGGTTTAGGTAAGTCCTCATGGGGGTCTCTTCACCAGGATGGAGTGGTAAAATCTGTTTTTAGAAGGATGGGCCCTGAGAAACATCTAGAGTTGACCAAGGTTTCCTGAAGAGTGTGTGTGTGTGTGTGTGCGCGCGCACAAAAGAAATACTAAACTAGTAGACAGGCACTGTAAATTGCTTCTTGCTGTAGCTTTTTCCAGCACCCCTTAACAGGTGGTCTTCAGTATTTGGAGCTTATTTACATCTATTTGAAATTCTTGTTTCAAAACAAAACTAGTCTTGAGGAAAGGTTTTGCCTGAATGCTATTTTTATGCAGCCATACCCAGCCAGCAAGATTGCTGACTTATAATTCCAGTTTTGGAGTACTATTCAAAGCAACTAGCTAAAAAGTAATTTTTAAGTTTATCATTCATTGTTTGATACAATTAATGGAATTTAAGCTCATTTTACAGCACATTTTCTTTTGGCTTTCAAAACACACATTTGTTACTCACTAGACAATAACATTTGTTTAATAACATAATTAGTTAGGCTTTGATTTGCAAGACCTATGACTTGAAAACATATGATTTCCAGGATTACAGTAATTATTTTTAATCCAGGCTATAAAAATTCCATGCCATATTAACCAGCAAGGCTGGGAAAGATGCCAAAGTCTCAGTCTTACTTTTTATGATTAAAAAAATCTTATTTTCTGAACTCTGTTCAACTCCTGTTTTAACAGAAAATTTTCTATGCAGATATTTCTGTATTAAATCTGTGAAGTCTAGTCAACACAGGATTAAAATGAAACAGAATCTTGCAAGTAATGTCTAGACCAGATCTCTCATGGACCAGCTGCTCTATGGACACAGTATGAGAAGGTTTAAAAGGCTACAGCTCCAGTGCAGCAACATGAGAGACTCAGCAAAGCAAGGCATTGTAACCAGTGGGTTAGCGAAGGCTACCTTTAAGAGTTGGCTGAATTGGGCAGTTATCAACAAAACCAAGATTTGTTGCATTTCATGTCCTGCCTTGTAGGGTGTGTTGGAATACCTTTCTCAGCTAAAGATAGCTCCCTTAGATCTATTGCACACACCTACTTCATCAGTGCTTATTGCTCTTAAACTTCTTATTGCACCTCAGTTTTGGTTTCTCCCAGCAAAAAAAAAAAAAAAAAATCAAAAACAAAAACCCACAACCCAAATATATTTTTTTATCATTTATATGAGTAGCATCTATTTTTAGGGAAATATTAAAAAGCCAGGACTGAACTTTTGGTTATAAGTGGGTATACTCCTCAAACATTCCTTCAGGATGTACAGATAACAATCCTTTCCTTTGGCTCATTCAAAGACAACATTCAGAGAGGCTATTTCTCCTGTGCAAGAGAAACTTGATGGATTGAGAGGAGAACTTTGATGTCACCCAACAGTATTCATTTTAAACAACCCCAAGAAAGCAACTTTTCTGGATCTGGAGCAGAACTGCTCAACTTACTCTTGTGAGGTTTTCCATACTCAAAGAATTGAAAGGGAGACCACAATTCCTTGTACAGAAGAAAGCACTGGTTTTGCTACATATTCACCAAATTTGTTAAAAAAAATCATAAATATTTTTTGATGTAAACAATTAAATTTCTGTGGAAAACTGTGTGTATTTTCAATAAGCACTATGTACACACAGATGCATCCTGACCAAAACCTGGTAAATTCAGCTGATTCATGTGGACCACACACAAATTGGAAGTTGAGAAGAAATCTGTCAATGAATGCATGATTTCCATCCATGCCCATACTACTCAGCTGCAATATTTCTGAGCCCACTACATAAGAAGAGGAAAGTGTTATTTACCTCCAAATTTTTTAAGCAAGATGATATTAAGCACTCACTCATTTGCTCATAGGCTTTATTCACTCACACACTCATGCCCACTTACTCACAAGCACCATGCACATACTCCCAGGTGGTTTGCCCACAGAGAACAGGGAACAATGGCTGTCAAGACACCTCTGGGGGTCTTCTTGATTGGCAGTGAGGAACTAGAATTTGGACAAATATTTCATTTCCTTTACTTGTTGTTGTCTGTGTTGGGGCCTTCCTTACTTAAAAATTTTGCTTAGTCCATAAATCTTAGACCATGTTGTGGCACATTGTCTGCTTTCCCTTGTTTGGAATATATGTTCGATGTATTGGCCCATACTTCGTTTTCATGTTGGGCTTAGAGGGAAAAAGAAACAGCAAATGGGACATGCTGCAACCTTGTCACGATTCTTCTGGTGTAAGGGTGCAAGGACTTCTGTTGGCAAGACATCTGTGCGGGGGCTTTATCAGAGTGCTGTGTGACCTCAACATAAACATCACTTTCCTCAGTCTTACTGCTGGGAATGGGGTGCTGGCAATAGTGTCCTGGGGTCAGGGTCCCTCAGTGTCAACACTGGCCATCCTTTCAACCTTTCCATTCTTTCAACCTTTCTACTGCTTTTCTTCTGGTGCTTGCACTCACTTTCCTAATTCCATTCATACTTCATTCATGTTAAACTTAATATTTATCTTAGAAATCTCTTCAGCTTTACAGAAGTTGACAAACATGACTTATAAGATAGGGACATTTTCCATGGACTTAAGTCCTTCAAAATGCCAGCCAACACCTAAAACCAGGAGTTTGTTGATAGTTAGAAGAGCATTTCTTATTCTACCTGTCTTGCAGTAAGTCTTCCTCTTTTATTTTATTGATTTTATATCTCACTGTAGCCTGCTTTTCAGTTCAAATTTAATTTAACAAACATCTTGTTTGATTTTCCATGTTAGTATCTTATTTTTTAACTCTTGTTAAGACCTTACCTTTTATTGTCTAACACACTGATTTATGACTCACTTTTCATCACCAAAGATATGAGTTGCCAATTCCATTTTCTTTTCTCTTAATGATTAACAACTTAGGGCCAATGCCATCAGAATGTATGTAATCTGTTGTCAGGTGCTTTGGCTTGGATGATGATGATGACAGGGCACACTATAACTCTTGGGGAATTTGCATGTTAAAGTACAGTACTGATACAAGTCTTGCTGATGATGAAAAAGCTCCTCTGTAGTGTCAGCAAACTTTTCTGAATCACATAAGTGGGCAATCTAAGACAAATTAAATACTCTAAAATGTTCCTTCTTTCTGTAATATAAATTTGAAAAATCTCTGTTATGTAGACTTTGAGCATGTTATTTTTCATTGCATGATTCTGTCTTGCTTCCCTCAACTCCAGGCAGCCCAACTGTCTTTAACTTATCCTCTTTAATTTTTGCAAATGTGGCAAAAAGCTTCATGGCTGTTAAAAAAGATTTAAATTTCTCTCTGCTTTGCCCATTCTAAATAGTACCCACATATCACTTTCTTACTGTATTTCCTATTAGACTTGAACAAAAGTGTTTGAATTTATGCATAAAACTTCTTAAAATATATTTTGTGATAAAGTGCTGTATGTTATTAAGAATTGTAAATTTATTGCTGCACATGTTTCATTATGTAGCTTATTTTAAATGGGGCAGAATATTCTAATAGTCCAAGAAAAGACATATTTTATAACTTAAAACTGGAGATATATCTGTAATTTTTTTCCATAAAATATGCATGAATGACTTTCAGCTCCATTTAACTGATGTGTTTTGGAAAGTCTTTGCAATAGTAAATGCAACAAATCTCAGGCAACATGGGAAGTAATATGTAAGTGTGGTTAAGAGTAACTTTTCACTTTGCAGTTCAAATTTTGGACCATATATTTCTTTATGTAGTAAAGAATATACTCAGTATTATTCTGGAACATGACAGAGTGATCACCAGATATAAAATTGCATACTATGTCAGAAAAAAAAAATGTCCAAATGTCATTAACTACTCACAATGTATTTGTTAAAGGAAAAAGTTTATCCGTCCTTGAATTGACTGGGAGAGCCTCTGGGAACACTCGGCTTCTGTACAGATGGATGCAAAAGAGAGTGTTGCTGTCCTGAACTGAGATCTACTAAACTTAGAGTAAAAGACAGCAGAAGTCACTGAGAGGAAGCAGGGGTTAGCTGGCACTGTCCAGTACAGATGAGAGTAGTCTATGGTCCATTAAAGTCTCAGAATCCACAAGGCATCTGGGCCTGCAAGAGCACATTGCCCTCTGCCTGTTTCTCACACATCTGCTATGCAAAGTACATCACACCTTTCCTTTGATGTTATCCATACACAGATCAGCAGTGCTGGGGACCAGAGGCTTGTCCCCACACTTTCTCAAGTCAATGGGAACAAGCCTGCTTCCTGAAACTGAACAAAGAACAACAAATGTAACTTTGCAAATAACTGATGAGACCCGCCAAAAGCACCTTAAAGATGCTGTTAGTAATTATCTGCTCAAAACAGGGCAAGTTGTCACATCAGAAGCAGATTGCTAAGGTTTCAAAACTGCAAACAAAATTCCTGAACCCAGAGTCATGCCACTTAACCCAGGCATATAACTCAACAGAACCAGCTCAGGAAATGAGCATCCCAAATGCTCCCTTATGATTAACATCTAGAGCTAATCACCGCCATGGCAATACAGCACACCTAAGATCTTAATCTGCCAGTGCCAAGCCTCCTGGAAGAGAAGTGATTTTTACAATAGACCATAGAAAAGAATTAAATGAAGTTCCAGACAGAGGGAACAGAACCCCAGTTCTGCTCCATCCCCAGTGAATTTGTAAGCCACTCACTGAGAAATATGCCCTCTTTCACCTATTTCTAGGCCTGTGATTTTTTTCACTTATGACTCCTCAAGTTCAGTTTCAAGAGGCAGAATGAAGCCTGTTTTTACTTGGATACCATAGGTTTTGTTATTAGGACATATTTCTGGGACTTGATGAAGCAGTTATTCCTGGAAACCATTTCCAAGCACATTAAGGACAAGAAAACATTAGTAGTCAGCATAGCTTCACTAAGGAGAAATCATGCTTGACCAACTCAATAAACTTCTAAGATGAAATGACTGGCCTGGTGGGTGAAGGGAGAGCAGTGGATATTGTCAGCCTGGACTTCAGTAAGGTCTTTGACACTGGCTCCCGGAAGATCCTCATAGAGAAGCTATTGATGTATGGGCTGGATGAGCAGACAGTGAGGTGGATTGTAAACTGGCTGAATGGCCGGGCCCAGAGGGTGGTGATCAAAGTCTAGTTGGAGGCCAGTCAGTAGCGGTGTACCCCAGGGATCAATGCTGGGTCCACTCCTGTTTAACATGGTGAGACAGAGTGTACCCTCAGCAAATTTGCAGACACCACCAAACTGGGAGGAATGGCTGATATGCCAGAAGGTCATCTTGCCATCCAAGGGATCTCAGCGGGCTAGAGAAATGAGCTGACAGGAAACTCATGAAGTTCAACAATGAGAAGTATAAAGTCCTGCACCTGGGGAGAAAAACCCCTGCACCAGTATTGCTGGGGGCCACCCAGCTGGAAAGCAACTCGGCAGAAAAGGCACTGGGGGTCCTGGTGGACACCAACTTGAACATGAGCCATCAATGTGCCCTTGTGGCAAAGGAGGCTAATGGTATCCTGGGCTGCATTAGACAAAGCACTGCCAGGTGATCCTTCACCTTTATTCAGTGCTGGTGAGGCCACAGCTGGAGTGCTGTGTCCAGTTCTGGGCTCCTCAGTACAAAAGCAACAGGGACATACTGGAGAGAGTTCAGTGAAGGTCCACAAGGATAAGTAAGGGACTGGAGCACATCACATTTGAGGAAAGGCTGAAAGAACTGGGACAGTTCAGCCTGGAGAAGAGAAGGCTCAGGGGAATCTTCTAAGTGTATATAAATACCTGAGTGGAGGGTGCAAAGAGGACAGAGCCAGACTCTTCTCAGTGGTGCCCAGTGACAAGACCAGAGGCAATGGGCACAAATGGAAACACAGGAGGTTCCATCCAAACATCAGGGAAGACTTTTTTGCTGTGAGGGTGGCTGAGCACTGGCACAGGTTGCCCAGAGACTCTGTGGAGTCTCCATCGTTGGAGATATTCAAAAGCCATCTGGACATGGTCCTGGGCAACTGACAGTAGGTGGCCCTGCCTGAGCAAGGGGGTTGGACCACATTCCTCTAGAGGTCCCTTCCAACCTCAAACACTCTGTGATTCTGTGATTTTTGTGAGCTTTGGGGGTAGGCTGTTAGTCTTGGGCTAATAATCTAACCTATGAATTACTGTGCAAAAAGTGACATAATGACACTGTTACTGTCAGTGCTGAAATTTTGAGACTTCTCTGGCAATTGGTGCAGTGCCCACTGAGAGAGTAACACCAGTTATTTAAGCAGGGAGAAGGCACCCATCTTTCCAGAGCAAATCCTGCTTGCCATTCATAGGTTAACTAATATCAGGTTTAGGAGTTATGACCTAAAGAATAAGCAGTTCTTACAGGAGGAATTTGTACATAGGACTTAGACCACATCTGCAATTAGCTAACTTGGCAAGTAATGAACTGCCAAAGGGTGCCATCCTTCAGCTGAGTTCTGTGGCCAAATATTGCTCAATTTTCTCAAGAGAAAGCCTATGAGTTTAAATAGAAGTCTTATGTAAGAGTTGCAGAGTTTAGTCCTCTGTGTTTCAGTCAGCAACATTTTTGCCATCAAATGCTGTGTAACCGCCTCACAAAATTTGTACATCTGCAAATACTGCCAATATATATATTTTTCAATGTTTGAAAATCTGCCTGTATTCTTTTTCAGATGTTATAACAAAAATTGAAAAAAACAGTATGAGAAGCATAACATTATACTTTACATGATTGGTGGTACTGAAGTGAAAACATCGCTATACAGTCATCTTACTTTATTTTAAAAACCTGAACATCACTATTGATGGAAAGGTGGGATTGAAAATACTGCAAACCGAAATCCAGATAGCAGAAGAAATATAATACATGCAATGGCAATGCACTATTTATTACTTGCTAAATTGCTCCATTAACATGACTTTTTCTGACCTTGAAGTATCACACTGAAGACAAAAGAGTAGTTCTGCCTGAATGCTTGTAGATTTTTGCATTTTATGTGGAAAATGAAAGATATCTGGGATATCTGACCATTATAAGTGTATCTGTTGCAACTCCTTGTCAAGAACATACATTCAGCATAATCTTCAGGTAAGTAATGTGTGAAAGAAAGGTCAACTAAACAATATTTGAGCAAGTATAGACTAGAGATTGATCTAACATTCAATTTCTTAGGATGAGAAAAAATCTGAGGATTAAAGGATTATAAGTAGATGTGTGAGTTATGTGTGACCTCTGCACGCAACAGAGGCTTTAAGATCCAAAAGCAAAAGTCACCACTACCCAGAATGTAGACCTTACATTTGCTTTCTTGTATCAGTGGCAGATCAGGCTAGTATGTATCACAAAGCCTGTTTGTTCCCCAGAAAAAAAAAAACAAACCACTAAAACTTTTTTTTAATGCCTCTACTATAATTGATGGTTGAGCTCCATCCCATCCAATTTCCAATCAATATAGTATCATTCACCTTAGTATTTCTAATTTAGCTATTTATTCCAGTGTGAATAAATGAGGTGACTAAGAAGTAGATCAACAATATTAAGTATTTTGGTGCTCTGATCATAAAGGAATGAATGGAATAAAATTATGGAAATATTTTGCAACTAATAATTCACTTTATTACCATGGATGATGTGTGCTGATGGCTGTTAATTTCTTTTTTTCTCTCCATGAAGTAGGAATTCAAATCCCAGAAGAGTAGCGTTTGGCTGATTTCCCCATATTACTCCCCTCCAAAGGCAAAACTAATATCAAGAAGTTAGATATAGTGTCTGACAACAACTGGGATGGAGCCAAGGCAAATGTTCTAGGCATATTGCCTGGATATATTCAGATTTCAAGGAGGTGATGTCAACTTCACTGATATTTAGTCAGATGCTTATAATACATTAACAATTTACTCAGAAAAGAGTCCTATTTAGCAGACGCAGAAATAGTATCCTTTTTTTTCCCTATTAAAACTATCAACAAACACTTGTTTCATATCAAAACTACAAAATTCAAAAACACTTGCTCAAAATCTTGCAGGATTTGTATTACAAGTTAAAGCTTCAATCCAACTCCCAATGTGATATTATAAAGACCTTATGTGGCTAGGTATATTTATGTATCTGTGTGTGGGAGGGGGAGAGAGTGTGTGTGTGTGCGTGAACATACATGGCTGCATATAAAATAAAAGGTACATATAATATAGCAAAGGACAGTTTTTAAAAATGGTGACATTGTGCTATTGATTTAAAACTCTGAAATAAAGTCTTGCAAATAAATATCTCTTTTATACCAGAGGAGTGCCAATATTTTCCTCTGGACCAAAAACACACACAAGGCAATGCCAGTAACAAGATGTTTCATTTAAATTTGAATTATATTCCCTCTCTCCCTCCAGAGAATTATCTAATTTTTTAATTTATTTTTTTACTAAGGAAAATATTTGAAGGTAGTAGTAGGAACACAGTTTGCAAATGATATTTTAGAAGAGTTTTTCACAGAGAGAGTGAAAGGTATTAAAGACATTAATTATCCTCAGATTAAGGTATGGATTTACAGAGTATAAAAAAATCAATTTGGTGAAAAAATGTGAGGTAAGTATGACTGTTGGATATGTATCTTAAATTACTTTTTTTTCTATCTTACATATTATTCTAACATATGAGAACTGTGATTATTTTCTAATATAAAAATGATATACTGTTATTCCTATTTAAAGTGAATAATTGCGCTTCACTAAAGTCCTTGAGAATTTTTATTTCTAACTTGAATAAGGTCATCTCTTCAACTTTGACTTTTCTAAGATACATCTGATCTACAGAGTTATTACAAGTAGTAACCTTTTTCAATTAGTATATATGTTAATAAGTCAGTAATGATTGACTATGAGAGTGGTATTGTTCTCTTTCCCTAGTCTCCTCTATGACATTACAAAAATTTTAGTCCATCATTCTACACTTAATGAATGACACGAGTAACTTTCTTCTGTCTTACCATACTCTACTGACACCCCTGAGTTTTGTATATTTCTTGGACCTAAGAGAGAATAAGATGAGAATAAATTCTTGGCATATCATCACAGTAATGAATGTAGAGTTGAGATTCACTAGTTACCTGATGTTTGCATGAAGTAGGAATATTAGCATATTCCTAACAGTAATAGTAAAATTTATTTTAAATGGTGAACGTGTTTATAATTTCATTTTTATTCCTAAAGACACCTCAGCTTGAAGCATTTTGCAACAATGCTGTTGTTCAAATCTCATACTCAGTGAAGCTGTCTTTACAAGGGTTCCACATCTCATATAAATGACTGAGCCTAAGATCCCCAAAATGCTTGCCTGGTAGCAGAAAATTATCAGGTTGCTCTTTGATTATGTTGCAAATCGCAACATACATACACAAGTGCATTTATACACACACATATACACATATATTCTTTTGTCTATAAACAAATTCCTCTTGTAACATAAATAAAACCATTTCCTCTCTCCAAGTCCACTTATCTAATTATTACACTTATCTAATTATCACACGATAACTGAGTAGTGTTGTTAAATAAATTTTTCATGCCAAGAGTGGCTTTTAAAATATCTTGGGGTGTATTTTCCTCACAACCAGTTTTTATAAACTGGGATTTACAGATTCTTTAACTGAATATTAGGAATGTTTTGCCATATTGCATCAATTATATAAAACCTGTCTTATGTCTTAAAAAATTTTCCAAATAAAGTAATATGCCCATAGCAACTCTCTAAGAAATCATAGACAAAGGTAAAAATCATGTTTCTTTCTTTCTCTAATTAAACTTCAGGTTTAGGAAAAAAGACCCACTTTTAAAGGTATGACTTTCCTTTTACTAATAATGAACACTTTCACAGCACATTTCATCTACAGCTTGAAGGGTCGTTAAGCATCATTATGCTCTCTCTTTGCTGGGGAAATAGAAGCGCAGAGAGGATGCCATCACCTTCCCCCCATCTGCAGAGCCAGGCCATGGTAGCAGCGCAGGTGGAGCTCACATCCTCACCCCCTGGATATTAAAGCATTCTGCCTCCCAGGAATCAATTTCTGGAGGATGAAATACATACTGTGCCTATCACTATATGAGAAGAGTGTTTTTATTGATCTTTCCTGTGACACAATTTTGCTCTAAGAAAAAAAAATCGAGGAAACAATTACAGTCAGTGAGTGTCCAGTGGATCATCTTCAAGAAGCAATCTAAGGTAAGGAAGATCTCAGAAACACTTTCTAATTTACCTAGTAAATTCAATGAGGTAACACTTATCATCCGCTTTTTTTAAGGGTACAAAAGGGTACAAGAGTTTTGGGATCAAGTAACATGGTTCATATCTAAATTATTCATACTCCACCTTAATGTGTCTTAAACCTGCATACACAGCAGGTAATACTGCATTATTAACAATCTTCTTCATTTATGCTTTTTATCTCAATAGGAAATTACTGGCAAATCTTTCAGACAGTCTTAAAAAGATACTCTTAAAAAAAGAGATTTAATATGTGTGAACAAATACAAATTGCAAGTGTTTGGCCTTGAGAGTATTTATTTTATCCATAACTTTCTTGATGCCATGAAGAAAGACAAATTGGTGGGAGTATTTAACTCATTGGTGACAAGAAATTTACTCATCCAGTTATTAAATGAACAAAGCATGATCAGAAGATACTACTGACAAGTACTGAGGTCCTAGCCACTTTGTATATCCACATGGGACTAAAGTTCTTTTAATTAAGACATCATATGCATAAACAGTGAAGCTGAAAGTTCTGAAGAGCAAGAAAATAACTAATGCAATGCACACAGTGGCTGAAGCCTGGTTTCCAAAGAATTCATGTCCTTTACAATACACAACAACAGATCTACATCTCCCCACATTTTCCATGAACCTTTTACTTTCTTCTCCCTTCATCACAATACTCTCAGCTCCTTCATCTTCTACCATCAGCACCACTACAGCACCCTCAGGCCTTTAGAGTAATACCTCCACTTTTCTGTTACCCATCCAAATTTATTCTCAGCCACTTCTGGTGTTTTCAGTTCTTTCCCTCTCCTGCACTTTTTGGGAACATGGGAAATGGATAGGATGGATGGACGGTCACATTAGCAGCATGGACCCATAAGCCATATTTCCTCAGTAAATCATGCTGGATGCCCACTCAATATTTTCAAGGCATCCACTGCCACAGAACAGAGGTTGCCAGCCATACCTCAGAGTCTAGTCACGGATCCAGTTCTTCCAGTAGCCTCCTTAACATGCCCAGGCTCTCAGTTTAGCCATACCAGACACAATGCATCTCCTGAAAACTGAGGGTTCAAAGTTCAGTGTGTGCATCTTGCAGACCTGATGTCACAGCCCTCCTCTTGTCCGTATAGACCCATAAGTATCTTTCAAATAAGGGTATTGCAATAAAATCTGACGTTACCTGCAATATCTCGTTATCCAACACATCAGCCAGGGAAAAGACTGAAATAGAATAGGGACCAAGTTGCACCATATCGTTATGACATGAATTTGTCCACTTCCTCTCGGATTTGTTACCCAAGTTAAAGTACGGATATGCTGGGATATCCTGAGTGCTGTGTAGATGCTCTGTGCAGCTAATCAGCACATGTCTAACAAGTGTAGTTAAGGACAGTTTTAGCAGATCCACAGTGTGTGAGCAGATGGGCTCTGCAACACCTACACAGTGGTCAACACATTCACAATGCAAGTGCATACCCAAGGGCAGTCAATTGGACTAACCAAGCATAGACAGCTGTCATTTGTCCTGCTACTGTTTTGGGTGGACTGCTGGGCACCCAGATCCCCAAAGAAAATGGCCAAATGTGGTAGGAGTGCAGGAGGTGAGACATAAAACAACCAGCTACTGCCAAAAGCAGTAACATTAGCAGGTGCATATTCCCTCATCTGCTCCTGAGGCAACCTGGACAGGATCATTGTAAAGTTACAGGCAGGACACACCATGAAGCTGCAGCCCAGTAATTACTGTACAATAGAAAATCTTGTATTCAGTCATTGTCTCAAGGTACTGTGGTTCGCACTACAGAGTAAAACAGTAGTTAAAAGTTAAAGTAAGTAATAGAAACATTGCCATCAATTCTGTATTGTGGCAAAACTACTAGATAGCATCTAGCTAAAGCTCTTCACGGCTGTCTAAGAATTTGGCCTATTATGCCTCTCACAAGTATTTGTCTTATGCTCTCCATTCTTACTGTTTCACCTTTTCAGATTGATTTTATCATTTTACTCAGTGTTCACTCTTAGACAGGTCTTAGTAACAACCACCTGGCACACTAGGGCCAAAAAATATTTCTCAGCATGTGTTTTGTTAGGTTAACCATTAAGAACATTATGATGCTTCCTATTTTCTTTATCAGAAGCAGAACTGCAATGGCAAACCCCCTAACACACTAGTATACATGACTTAGATATTTATGTGCATATTAATTTGTTCTCCAAATAAATTACACATAACAAAATATATTAGAGCACACACAAATATGGTAACATACTAAAAGATATAGTTTCTATTTTTTAAAGTATGCAGATTGCATGTTTGTCTCAATAGGTTACAAACAGATGGAGTGTTGTGTTCAGCACATTTCTTCAGAGTTTCTAAATCTGCCTGATGGGAATTCTATTACCTGCACCAGCTGTACAGGTGACCTCTTTGACTTCCACTTACCAGGCTCTGAATATACGAGGCAATGCTGGCATGCTTTTAAAATAAAGTATATGCAAATATGGACGTATTTGACATGTTGTTGTAGCGCCTATTTACAATGTATGCTATCTGGTTTAACCCTTGCATCCATAATTATAAAGTGCTTCAAACTGTCTATGCAATAAAATGTTTTTATGTCTTTCTCTTGATTAATCTACTTTATTTTTTTCCCTTAATCAGAAGCAATTAAGTTTTCTTTTCCCCTGTAATTATGAGTATTTTTGTTTCATTTCACTGTAAAAAGTGATTACTGTACTCCTAAAGCTGAATTTTCCAGGCACTGAATGTCTACTCCCACCCTAGGTGCCAATGCTCAGGAAAATCTTGAAAGCTTTCCATATTACTAGCTTTTTTATACAAGAAATAGGATATATTTATTGTTTTCATACAAACATAGCATATAAAATATTCCTTCTTCTGTTTCTGTCTCATTTATTTCAAAATACCAAAGTGAATGCATCCATTATATAGCATTTCAAAGACATACTAAGACCCATACTGAAAAATGACCGGTAGTTTTGTTGGTCTATAGTCATTCTCTGGCTGAGAGTGACCACACACTTGAGACACTCACCCTATTGCACAAAAGACAAAATGTTCCTTTCCTAGGAGCACAAATAATCTGTGTAAGACAATAGGCCTGATTTTAAGAAAACATATACCTAAGTCCAGGTGGTTTCTTTGGGTTTTAGGTGTTTATGTGAGTATGGTTTTGAATGAGGATGTACGGCCCCAGTTGAGGTTATGGTTTATCAACACAGTACAGGTTAATGAAAATGTAGCGTGCCCAGTAAATGGACCAGCCCATGGAAAAAGGCTCTGTCCCTCTATTGAAGCTAGTCTGTGGAAGGACTTCTGAAGGTTCAGCAAGCTACAGGAATAAGGGGACAAAACTTCTTTAGCTCCTTGAATTCTACATTTGATCTGTTTCCGTTTCCAGTAATTAGTGTTGCTATGCTCAAAATTTTGTCTACCAGCAAAGGGAAAACACATCTTATATGTAAAGACAAAAATTTACCCAAAACCATAACAGTGTGATCCAAGAAACATTACTGGGTTTAGAACTAATTATTGCAGAAACAGAAAGACTACTTTTCTATTTGGAAAATTCTCTGTAGTAATAATAATAATAACAACAACAATAATAATAATAATAATGCTAAAATTTTTATGGATTTAGTTTCTACCTCTTTTCCTAGTGTTATATGCACCCTCTCCCTGTTCCTGCAGGTTCTGAGGTCAGTGGTTTCAGAATGGTGGCGTGGTAGGTGTCAGTATCTGGAGTCCTCCACCAGGAGGAATATGATGTTCACGGTGGTGGTGTCTTCTTCCTCACTCATTATACCTGGGACATTTTTATATGTTTGCTAACACATTTTTATGCTTCGTTCTTTCTCCAGTGTTCTGAAGCTCCACATTACACTCAGATTGACCATATATGGTGCCTTTTACCTATGTTAGATACTATTTATTTGTTCTCTTTGTTATCCCTATAAGCAGTTTTGTCCAGCTCCAGGCCTTCCTTTCTTTAGCTGACCATTGGTCAGTTGTTTATAGCCCTGGGGTCTCCAGTGCCAGCTTGCGCCCATCTATTGTCATCCCATGTCTGCCCTCTTCAGAGCCACATCCTGTGTCTCAACTTCTTGGTTCCGCTGCTATGCTACCAGGCCGGTATTTCTGTATACTACATCTTTATGGCAGTTATAAATACCTCACTCTACATAAAACAACTGCTTATTATTTTTATCTCAATAAAACTATGATTACACTCTACAAAGATAAAGGAAAGTAGAATAAATTAGTGACAACAACCTAGTCGTTAGGAAAATTGCTGTTAAAGCTAACCCAAATAAAACAGAAGTAGTTCAGGCAGGGCAAGCCTGACACACCTCTGTCCTGGGCCTTGCAAATTCAATTCAAAGTCTGTGGCCAGATACTAGCAATGTCAATACTGTATTGTAGGTCTACAAGGTCACAGAGTTAAGTGCATGTTTTGTAACTATAACTGTATCTCATGGAAGCTCACCAGAGCTTATTTTCATTTTGTGTCATGGCAGTTGCCTCAGATCAGTCTGCATTGTATCAAATTCCCCCGCTGAATTATCGTCTGGCAAACTTTCACGCTCTGGATTTTAACAGAGCTCTACCGGTCAGTGTGCTATAATGCATCCTGACCCAACACACCCCCGTTGCTGCCCAGAGTCCTCTTCTATCTCCAGTATGAGGTCTGTGACAGACTTGCCTCCCTGCTGCTGCATCAACTGGGACTAGAAATTTGCACAGTAAAGGGAAGACAGGAAACCTTAGGAAAGAATTAAAAATGAACTGATGTGGGGCAGAAATAAGACAGAAAAAGGGATTAAGCAGGTTTTATGAATGGGATAGTGGGAAGAACAGACGGTGGCAAAGAGTATGAGCTCTCAGGAGAGGAAGAGATGATAAGCAAGAAAGCAGCTCAGTGTCTGTTACATTCAAGGGAGAGAACTTGTAAATGTAGAATTAGCAGCACGTTCACCTTCAGCTTCTCAGACCACATCACTGTGAGAAGTATGGGGTTAATTCAAATACCAGATGCCTAATAATCTTCATGAAATGGTTAGATGAAATGTCAGACTTATCATCTAAACCAACTGCAACAAGCTCTACAGATCCACCAAGACCTGAAACACAATAGATTTCCTCTGGCTAGCACTAACCCTCTCTTTATATTTCTCAGCACTGGTGAATTTAAAAAATGTATTTACTTTCAATCTTAAAAGCGTCAGGCAGTAATAATTGTAATCTAAATTTACAAACATCAAGTAACTGCTTATGGAAAGTGTTCTATAGGCATTGCAGAAACCATTCATAGTTTACAATGGTCCAACAAATGCAACAAGAGACTATGCTTGCAGACCATAAAAATAAAGTAGAATCTTAAGATTGCTATGATGAATTTCCAATATTGATATAAAATCAATCCTTAGCTTAGTGTCATCTAGAAAAGTGATTGTAACATTTTTTGTAAAGTCTAGATATAGCAAGAGTTTTGCAGTTTCTGAAGTTTGATATCTAAAATTGAAATCCATAATTCTTTAATTTACTTTGAAAAATATTTTTATTTTCCAACAAAAAACAGCTGAAATGTGCAAGGATTTATCTGCCTTTAAAAGTAGCTTTGAGCAACAGCAGTAATCCCTTCTTAGATGGAGAAAACTGAAGCTACCTGTAAACCAAATTATATTTTCCACAGATGACAAGGCAACTCAGCATAATGGAACCCAGGTGTTAGACTAATTTCTAATTTAACCATAAATGAAGAAAAGAGAAATATTAATCCTCAATGCAAGTTGTTGTGATATTACAGAATCCATCATAATGAAGAAATGACCCCACTTTGCACAAAGGTTAACTGTACAAATGGTACTGCATCGACAAAAATGTTAATGAGTTTGTGTGGCAGCAGGTAAGCAAGAGCTGGCAGAAGGAAGCTATTGTGATAGGCAGATAATTACAATGGAAGTCATGTCTTTGGTAATGACTAGGATTCACATCACATATCTTTTCAGTCACAATACAATTTCGCTAGCTCTGTTTATGGTAATCTATGGGATTATTTGACAGCAAGGTGACACTTTGACTTTGGAACAAATTTCTTTCATAGACAGCACAATTACTGTTATTGTGACATTCAGTTAGATACATCACTGCTGTATAATTTTGACTTTAGAAAATATACAAACATAAGGTATATTTTTCATTAGTACATTAAGTTTTTTGGTTCTCAATTTGGGTTTCATTATGCTAAATGCTTTGATCTTACTAATGTGTAGGAGTCAGGAGAAATTTAACAGCTGTGAGTTTTTAACCATTCAACGGCAGGATTAATAAAGAAAAAGGAAAAATTATGCATTTCAAATATGTAATTGTCTTAAAGAGAAGGAAAATAGATGTCCAGACAAAGTTCATCTGTTTTATAAACTCTACTACATAACAAATATGTAATACACTCTTCAAAAGGGAATTCTGACAGTAGTTACACATGTTATATCATATTCTAGGCCAAATCCCCAGCTAATCTATTTACCTCAATCTCACAAAACAGCTACAAATAGGAAAATATTCAGGTGAAGAATGAAATCTGTGTCACCCATTCTTGCCTTCATGGAAGGAATGTGAAATAACAGGGAGAGGACAAGACTGACAACAAATGTGGTGAGTAGCTCCTGAAGTTCCATCATATCCTTGGTCCATGGCAATAAGCAGGGTCTTACTGTGAGCATTTCATTGCAAAACCAGAGGCTACCGCACCCTGTCAGTACTTGCATGTAAGTCTATGTTCTACATTCACAAGTGATAAAAGATGTACTTTGGCAAACAGACAGCAGTTTTTAAGAAAAATGTTTTCTGTTTGAAATTCTTCAAGAAATGCTTTGTACAAACAAACTTTGGCTTCTGGGATGCTCATCAACATTTTCTCCATGTGTTTCATGTGCATGTTTCAGTGCCTGAACTTGTGTGACTGGTCACCTAAAGCATGTTTTGTTACTTCATTTCTTTCCGTAGCTGACCTAATCTTCCATAACTGCCTCACCTAAAGTCTCTCTTGCTTCATAAAGTTATATCTTCACAAATATAGTGTTGTAATTATTAATTTTATGGAAAAAATAAAAGAAATGAGAATATAAGGACGGGCATTAATATATCAGAAGCAAAAACTTGTTTAGAAGACAAAAACATTTCTACAATTATGTTGCCTTACTATTAGCATGGCTTTTGTCCTAATAGTAATTTTTCTTGCCCTTGATGTAGGTTTTACAATCTAAAGTTTTATGTATTCGCCTTCTTTGTAATTCTGAATCTGTGTGAAATGTTCATTATTTTAACACATGGGATCTAAGTATTAATCAAAAAACAGCATTAAGAAACAATAGCCACTCTTACTCTGCATGATGTCAGCGTCATTCCTTGCATTGAACTTAGGTATAAAATTTTCTACTGAAATTGGGTTAGAAAAGTTGGCTTAAGTAACTTATTTATAATCATGATGTGGAAAAAACCAATTTGCTATCGGTATCCTATTATTTCCACTTCTGCTCAGAAATTTGTGACTTCAGTGAACAAAACCTAAGGATTAATGAGATGAGGATACTGATAAGTTTTGTTAGAGCAGTCACATTTTTCTCTCTCCAAAGAGACAAGTCACAATCATAATGATCTTACATATGTAGAGTGGTTTTCATGCCAAAGGACACACAAATTCTTTAAAAACTTGACAGATTACATACACGAATCTTACCATTCACCACTGAATTTCAGAAGCCTCTGCTGTAAAAGATTTTTAACAACGCACAGTAAAGTCTAGTTCACTTTAGGACAAGATATGACTACTATAAAGCAGGAAGAGTCTCAGCAGGCAGACAATAACACTTCAAACGGAAATGCAAAGAGACCACTGAAGTTAACATACTACTTAGGAAGTGTGGCACATCGATTTAATGACCTTCCTTTTGTGTTTTGAGAGGACCATACATCCAATAACTCATTGAGCAAGTCCAAGTGCACTCGATGCACTTAGAGCACAGTTCTTCAAGGTGCTGAGTACTATGGTTCACAAGACAACAAATGGTAAGTCTGTAAAAATGACATGATTAAATGTAAGTAAGTACTTAAGTGCTTTACTGATCAGAACTTCTAGAGCTGTATAAAAGAATCTGTGTCCCTGAGAGCTCGACATTCACATCTTGAAAGCAGGATTCCTGAAGGAGAGAAACAGAAGCAGCGAGAGGGGTTGGTATTTTTCACAGGCACAGTTTACAAGGACAGAAATAGGTAATTCTCCTCAAGATCCTTTCTCTCACCCATGCCTTGAGAATTTGCTTTATGAGGCTACAGCTGAAGAGGACAAGGGTTCTGTAAAAAAAAAAAAGGACTAAAACATATCAGAAGAAATTTAGACAAAACCTAGGTCTCTAAAAAACTTCTACACAGATGTTAACCTAAATGTAGAGATGCCTGTTTCTGTAGACACCTCCAGCGCTGCAGTGAAGATTATACAAGAGGGAGGTCTACTCTAAGCACTAGTTTATGAGTTTCTCAGATGGAGGCAAATATGCCTGAGGACTGATAGCTGCTGCAGCCACATCTGCTGAAGGTGAGTGGGGATGGAGAGAGCAGGCAGCAGTCTAATGAGACTCTCAGGAGATAAGGAGCATGTCCAAGAGTCTTGAAGAAGCAAGAGGGAGGGTCACCACAGGGAAGGGTGATTTTGAATAGGAAAATCTATTATCCTAGTGTTTTCCTATAGTTCACCCACAGGTGCCTCAGTCATCCTTGGACAACCTCTGACACCCAACCTCCTGGGACCACGTCTGCTGCCTTTTAGATTGGAGTTAGGTTGCTTCTGTAAAACATGTCATGAAAGGTGACAGTTATGTGTCTCAAAAAAGCATCTATAAAGGCCAGCATGGCAAGGCAAAAGCAACCTAAACTTGTAATACTTCCTAAAGCCAAATCTAAAAGAAATGTTAAAGGAAGTGTTGATGTTTACTTTTTTTTTCCAGGTTAAGACATACTCCTTAAGACTGTAGCACTGCTCATGCAGTAGGCACCTTACTTCATGGTTATATATGCAGTGTACAAGTTACATGCCTGACCTCTCCAGGAGGGGCTAGTGGATTTACAGGAAATGTCTTCAGAAAAGCCCATTTTCTACCCAAGAGAGGCAACCAAAAAGGACTGTGAGCAGTATGATTTCTAAAAACCTAACTGCATCAAGGACTCAGCTACCCAGGATTCATTAACTGAACCCAGGAATGCTTCCTCAGCCCCTGTGTCTGAAATACAGGACATTTCTTCCTTTCTAAGCAAAAGTCTGAGGGGGTTTGAACCTAGATTTCCCCCCTCTTGGGGAATGTCCTATCAGACTACCCATAGTCTGAAGAAAAAGAAGGGGACACCCTTGGTTTTTTCTTTTTTTTTTTGCATGGAGTAAGTAGAAGTGTATGGGAACCAGAAAGATTTGAAATAATATCCAGTTCTCTTCAGTTAGCAGCTTGCAGACAAATTCACTCTATCAGAGGCATCCAAAGAGCAGAAGGAGAGGGCTGTTATATTAGAGCTGGCCTTTAAGTCTGCTTTTACCCAGCACTCAGAAAAAGGCATCAAGATGGAAATGTGTACCTGTGACCTTCTTTTCTTGTATTCCCAATCCTACAGGTAATTAGTCTCCTACTCCTCGTACCAGATCTAAGGCAGCAGACATGAAACCTGAGGGTAATGTATATTCTGTGATATCCAGGAATGCTTCTCAGATCCCAGGAATGAATTTTCAGCCATGCCAGAAGTTGAACTCGGTATCAGCAGAAGGTCTGACTGGTAATCCCCATTCCCTGCCATGGTTCTTATGGTAAAAAAACATATTCCCAAATGGTTTCCTAAACAGATTCCAGTAAAGAGTCAAATCAAGAGACTAAAGCCTGGCAGACCATCAGGTGGCACCAACAACAATTCAGCATGGATACAGGGAGCATGAGGGCAACTGAGGAATGGAGGAGGACAGTTTCAGGAGCTGGGGCGTGGGATGAGTGAAGGAGACACAGTCAAGACACATACACATGCCTAGGTTTAGTCATAAGGATATGACCAGAGGTGAGAAGGAAGGTCTGTAAAAATACCACTGGGGGAAAGGGGATTCACCTCCTCATCGACAGTCTGCTCCTGGGAACTCCCAGCTTGCTCTCACCAGATCAGATTAAAGCAATCAGAGTAAAATCCACTGCTGTGGGATTAGGAGATGGAAATTGAAAGAGGACACTGGGATGAAACCCCCCTCATTCTCACACATGTAACATTGCAGATCAGTTCCCCAGATACAATTTCATTTCTTTTCTCCCTTGTGTGCATTGGAGTTGCACACTGGGAGGAGAAGGAGGTAACTAGTAAAGAAAGGAAAAGAAAGGGCATCCTTTACTTGCACGCACACACATATGGCAGGAAGTTGAGGAGGAAAGAGGAACAAGTGCAATGTGTTCATTGAGAAGAAACTCCCTCAAACAAGGAGAAAACAGCAGAACAAAAATGGAGATGAAGGAAAACCATTCAACTATGAAGCATTTTCGGGAGAGGGAAAGGTGTCCCTGAGGCTGCTCCACTTTGCACTGGAAAGGAGGGAGGGAAACTAACCAAAGTTACTGGGTACCAAAACCTTCCTGCTCCCTCTGCAGCCATCCCTTCCCAGCTTGTCACCCAACCCTGCTTTGTTTACAGCCTTTTCCCCAGCTGATGCCTGTGAGTGGGGAGCAGGGGTGTAAATCCAGCAAGTGCTTCAATACTTTTTGCTTAGCATTCAGCAGAGCAGGAGGTGAAACTAAGATCTTTCTTCATATATTGGTTCCTCACCCACCAGCACATACAGCCCTTTGTGCATGTCCTTCTTCTCCTTTTTCTTCTTTCCATCTTCTTTTCAAGGAAAGTGAGAGTAGTGGTTTCACTCTCTCTCCCAAGCTCTGAATTTATTTCTTATGTCCCATTAAAGAGCTACAACAAAAAACTGCTATTGAACAAAAAGATTATGTAAATCTTTGTTTTCTAGTTTTCTTTTTGATCAGGTTTACAGGCAAGGTAGAGGAAGAATGGTTGTTCGTGAATTTGAGTGGAGTTGTAGCGGATAATAACCTCTTGGTACGGAACTCCAGTTCCAGCATGATGTAAGACTCCCTGCACATGCCCTGAAGACTTCTGAACTTTTCATTATATCAGAGTTGGATTTTTCTGCTTACTGATGACTTTTGTTATTTTCACTTATAATTGCTACTGTTCTGTAAAACATTTTTGAAAAACTACAATCATCACATGAAGGCTCCTGTGGTAACTGGCACACATCCATGCAACTGAGAAGTAGGTACTACAAACTTTCAAAATACTTCTGCCAAGGAACTGTTCAGTGAGGTATGTCATGGCTAGCACTTCTTCCCTAGGAAAAAGAAAACACCTAAAGACCCTCCGTGAAATTACTCTCCTTTGTAAAAATATATTTCTTTACTATTTGGACAATGCTCTTTTTTTCCTTCTTTTTCGTTTTGTCAAAACTTCAAAATCTTTTAGATATAAGAGAAAATTCAGGCATAAAGAATAAGGAATTGAGCTAACGTAATTTGCATGGTTCTGATTACAGATGATGGGTTTTTACAGCTTGACGTTTTGGTCTGCCACATGCACCCCAGCATTTATCTAACTGCCCCTGCAAACACAGTCACACTCCAAAAACAGCAGAGATGGCAAAAGTATTTCCATAAAGGTTTTCAGGTGGTTTTCTAAAGGAAGCAAATATTCTACAGAAGCAGAATAATGTGATTGAAATATGTTTAATTTTTAACCTATTTCAACATTAGAGTTATGCAAATTTGATTAAAAGAGAGACTTAAACCAAAACTGAACTGCACACTGAGCAACAGCTGTGTATGGTCTGCAGGTGGCTTTCCACAGCAGCATGCTCTTTCATGGTCTTTCAGCTCCCTCTGCTGCTTAATCGAGTCCCATCTTTTTTCATATTTGCAATGAGATTTTACTCATTTTTTTCAACCTCTGTTTTGATGAGAAAAAATGATGCAGATTAAAACTGCACCTAAAGCAATAAAATGATTGCTTGAATTGATAAACAGTGTGTGCAAAGTTTCATGTAATTATTGTCTCTCCTTTTCTCAGGGAATGACAAAAAGCCTATGGGACTCTTTTGATTGCTTTCTGGTGACTTGTATTGCATATATTCTGCCATTACATTTTGGCTTGGTGTCACTGGAATGCATCCGTTGCTTAAGCTGACGTTTCCGGATTATGCAATTTTATTTCATACTGATAATTTTTAAAAATAATTATGGCATTATATAGCTCAGTGTGCTCTTTATTACGGATGTCTCTTTCAGATGTCTCTAGAATACTTCCTTTCCAAATTTTCATGGTGTTCATCTATCAACAATGCTAAAGAAAAGAAGCAGCAGCTTGTATGCATGTCTATTGTAGTCTTTATTGCCATATTTTCCATTTCTAAGTAGACTTGACAAAGCTTATCCCAGATAGCAGACAACTGTATATATTCAAACAATGTGTTGGTCAAAATGCAATATAAGTGCAAACCACACAAACACACATACACACACACACACACACACACACACACACACTCATTAAAGTAGAACTTTGGTTAATAAGGTATAATGAAGGGAAGGAATTATCAGAATGTGTGTGAGAAGTATTATGAAAAACTCAGCATTATACATCATACTGACTAAAATGGGGATTTGAAAAGCAGTAAAGGTTAAGGGAATATTAACACACAAGATTATGCTGTGCCAAGGCATCTCTGATCCTCAGAGGATTTTAGAAAACCCAGAAGGTCTCTCTAGATTACATCAAAGATGAGAAGCTTAGAATTCAATGTGTAATTTTCTCCATAGTTATGTAGGGTATTATATCCATTTTTTTCTGTTTGGATATTCAGCCATGCAGTTATGTAACTCACTGATGGAATTGCCCCAAGAAGATAAGATTATGAAATCTCCATTTGAAATTCTGCAAAACTATTGAAAGTGCAGGTTTAGGGAATCTTGGCGAAGACATACTTCCTCTAAGGCAAGTAGGATGACTGTCCGAGGGATCTGCGTTAAAGCTTAGCCCCAGAAGCACTCGTACCTGTTGGTATGTACTATGCTACACCTGGGAATAAATGCAATCCACCCATAATCCAATGCAAACAGAACAACTCGGACAACACAGGCTCGATCAGATCTCTCAGGCACTGTCTGAGTGCGTTGCTTTGTCCTTTGTGAGGACAGCGCTTACATTTGAATCTTTTCAAATTGTTTGCTGCTGTTCAGGAAATGACGACAGGCTGCTGGATCTGCTCAGGGGACAGGGGGAGCGGCTGTCTTTGCTATCACCTTCTTCTTGCAGCTCGCTCAAGTGACACCTTTGGAGCAGGCCCATTGGACTGGAGACTAATTACATGACTGAATACTTCCCAGGAGGACATTACAGAATGACGGTCTGGTCCAAAGGATGTAGGCATGTGAAATAAATAGGTGGATTGCAGGACCCCAAAGCTGCAGTCAAACAAGAGTCCCTCAGAGGCTGCCCAATTCTGGAGGTACTTGGGAAGACCTTCCCCTTTCAGCCTTAGAGTCTGGCATGCACTTGAAATGTGTTCATGTCCTGACCTTCCCTTACCTGAGCAGTTCAGCACCTCACTCCTGCTCAAGTCTCATCAAGGAGTCTGCTGCTCCACAGCAGCCAAATCTGAGAGGCATGTATTACCTGAAAAAGCTTCATACACTGATAATCTCGTCACCACAAAATACATAGGGACACAGAAGAGCAGGCAGCAACACTGACCATCATGCCTAGTCCTCCACCACCAGAGACAACCAGGACACGAGCAGCAATTCAGGGCGTAAAGGACTCAATTCATAAAAGCCTTCCCATTGCTGACAAATGTGCCACAGGTGGGGAAGAGTAAGCGAGGTCATGCCAATGAGCTTCATCCTTGCAACAAGATGGACCATCGCTTAACATGGAATTCACGGGCAATTTGGATGGCTGCTCCTTTCAGGTCTGCCTTTCTCACTGGCCACTCTCAGTGGCCACTATGGGCTCAGGAAGCCTAAATCCCTACTAACACCCCAGTGTGCAGGGCAGTTTGTACTGCACAGGCATAATTGCCTGCTTCACAACTCATTTACGAGGACCGGGATCACCCAGCCTTGCCACTGCCACAGCTCAGCTCTGCACTGGACTTGTCACACAGGACTCTCTGTTCACAGCAGTAATAGCAGTCTGCAAACGTAAAGCTGCACGCTAGTGGCTGAACAGCAGGACATATTGTCCAGCTGCTCAACAGGAACACCAGTCATTCCTATCAAATTACTAAAGGAAAATTTTCTTTTCTGATCTCAGATTTGGTGATTAGTTTAACCTTGAGCACGTGAGTAAAATACACCAAGGTGGCACTAAAAGGATTTAAGATCTCAAATCCATCAGCTCACCCTAACTCAACCTTAGTCACCACGGCCTCCCCAGTGCTGCAGAGGAGGTCAGAGAAAAACTGGAAACCAAAAGAACCAAAAGTTATACATCTTTGGGAGTGGGGAGGATGAAAGAGGCAGAATAGCCCTTTCCTTTACAAACTCTGCCGATGACCAGGAGAAATTCCGAAACACAGGATTACAACAGAAATAAAACGCAAATAAATGTGAACATACAACAATCTAGTTGCGGTTCATTCTTTTTGGAATACTAAAGGACTTCACATTTCTCATTCTAGGATCAACCTTTTCCCTAAACTTTTCATCCTCAGTATAAACAATGCAGATTCCTTGTTCTCTGTCTTATTTAGAATACCTTTACTCTTCAGATGCTAATATACCATCTTCTTAGTTCGCATTTAAATTAATCATGGCCATTTTATAACTGTTCAACCTTGTACCATGACTTAAATTCTCTTTCCCAGTATATTTCTTGAGTCATCGCTTCCACCCTCATGCAGTTTTTCTTTCTTTCTTTCCAAACCTTGTTGAGAAAGAGAACCGAAGAAAGTGAAATGCACAGCGCCAAGGAAAGCAAGAGCAGAACCACAAAATTGCGGCCCTGTGATAGGAACATTCTCTTGGTAGTGGGTGAGTGAGAACTTGGGATGCAGGACCTGGATGTCCAAGTCTCCCGGGACTGCTTTTGCATTTTACAATAAACAGAGAACAAGTAAAATGCTTGTATGCAGCTATTCTTCCAAGTGATTAAGCCTGAGCTCCGGGTTCAAACTACAAGCTTGCATGGTGACCTTGCATGCTGCCTAAGCCCTTCCAGGTAGCAGGTGGCATTCTACTGTTATTTCCAGATAGTTTTAACTCAAGAAGTAGCAGAGCAGAGCAGTTCTTTGCCTGACTGAATTCAATGTGAACAAAAGACAATTGGCAGATTCTTGTGCTTAGGACCCAAGTTCCAGGTACTTGACCTATCATTACACCTACAGCAATAAATCACACATGCCTGTAATGGTTTTCTAATACTTAAGGTAAGTGAACAGAACAACCTGCATTGATATTTTCAAACTTCTTAAATTTCCAGAGTGCACGTATACAGACTATCTAGCCGAGATGTTCCCAAGTTCATGTTGATTCTTTAACCACGTCTGGGGCTTACGCGCAATAAGGCCAGACATTAGTGATGTGCCTCAGATATTGGTATTAGGGCCAATGCTGTTTAACAACTATATTATCAACCTGGAAGACAGGAGTAGTGCAACTTCAGCAAGTTTACAGACAATACAATGCTGGGGGGAGTGATTGATACACCAGAGGTTTGTGCTGCCTTTTAGAGAGACCTCAACACGACAGAGAGGAACCCCACCAAGTTCAAAGGGATATGCGAACTCCTGCACCTGGGGAGGAATAACCACAGGTACCAGCACACAACATGGACTGATCAGCTAGCTGGAAAGCAGATTGACAGGAAGGGCTCTGGCAGGGCTGGTGGACACCAATTTGTATGCAAGCAACACAGCCTTGCAGAAAACAAGGCCAACAGCCCCCTGAGCTGCATTAGGAAGTGTTGCCAGCAGGTTGAGGGAGGTAATTTTCCGCTCTACTCAGCACTGGTGAGACATCTGGAGTGCTGGGTCCAGTTCTGGGCTTCCCAGTACAAGAGAGACATGGACATGGTAGAACGAGTCCAGCAAACTGCCACGGAGATAAATGGATCAGAACATCTGACCTACAAAGAGAGACTGAGAGCTGGGACTCTTCAGCATGGAAAAGAGAAAGTTCAGGGAGATCTTACCAATGTGCATAAATACCTAATGGGGCAAGGGTGGAAGCAGAGAAGACTGAGCCAGTCTTCTCAGTGGTGCCCAAGGAAAGGACAAGAGGAAATTGGCAAAAGTGAAATACAGGAAACTCCATTTACACACAAGGAGGAAAAAAAAAAACAACAAACCAACCTGCAAGGGTGATCAAATGCTGAAATAGGTTCCTTCCAACCTCAGCAATTCTATGCTTCTGCAGTTGTGAGCAACTCTACCCAGGAAAACTGACACCACCACCATTACTCAGACCTTGACACCATGTGAAGTTGAAAGCCTGTCCAAAATGTTCTGCACTTCGTATGGAACAGTAACAATCTGGGCACCATTGCATATTTGTGGAACTAAATTTCCCACTTGAGTCTGGATCCAGTAACTAACTGTTACAGCAGCTCTGCCTACAAACCTTTGACTAGGGACCCACATCTCCATTATGTCAGTGAACCATAGCTGTGGTTGAATTGCACCTTTAATTTCAAGGAAGAGAAGAAAACGTGGCTCTCTTACATCCACGACAACAGTACCTTGTATTTGGAAATAACAGAGGAATGAGACGGCTTCCCTCAGACTTAGGATGAAG
The DNA here is from genome assembly GCA_013389905.1 of Sula dactylatra. Lineage (NCBI taxonomy): Eukaryota > Metazoa > Chordata > Aves > Suliformes > Sulidae > Sula > Sula dactylatra. Next base: position 11,205 of record WEKW01026052.1, on the reverse strand, counting down.
CTAGCAGCTTCTTGCTTTCCTCAGATGGACTTACCCACTTAACATGTATAGGAAGATGACCATAAGCTACACTAACATTTTGAGCAAAGCTCAGCTTGGTGGGCAGACTCTCACCAACGCTTATCCAGGTTGTAGGTTTGATCTGGTAAGCAGAATTTTCAGTCAAATTCATAAAAAAATCGAAGGGTTTAATATACCTGTAAAGTTAACATTAGACGAGCTGGTCTGATCCTGAATCCAAGAATTTCAGGAGGTACTCAAAAACAAATGGGGCAGTTTATTAAATTTGGGGGTTAGCCATAGTTATTAAAGCTAGACCCAAAGGCTGTAGTTCATGTGCCCATCTTTTAAAATGGAGTGATGAAGATCATCAAGTTTATGACTGTGTATCAAAGACGGTGGAAATGTAAAGATTTTATGAGAAGATTTATTCAGCAACAACAAAACTTTTAGAAACCAAGTCCTAGTCAGACTGAACAGAATTAAATGTGCATTGAAATGCACAGATCATTATTTGACAAGTCATTTGGTGTACTAAATTATCTTGCTGGAATAACAGGTGAGAAAACACAGTTTTTAGTCCTGTTCATTTACTTTGTTTACTTCCATGGAAGTTGGCTCCTGGAAAAAGTTCACAAAATTAATTGATACATTTGATAGAATTGCCCCTTCCACCAGCACTGTGTGCATAGACTAACTCCAGATGTTACAGAACAATCAGATATTAACGTAACCTTCCATGGTTTTTTTTTCCTTTACAAATTAGCATTATAGCGATCTCTGTTCTGAAAGTCTCTATAAGCACGTTTCGCATCTGTTTTACTGTGCGGGATTCTTCCAAAAGGTTCCAGATCATTGAAGCAGGCATCAAAAACTTCATCCACAGCTTTTTCTGCCGTTTCTTTGCTAACTTTTCTAACAGCCAGAATGGAACGAATTGCTCTGTCTCGTACACAAGTCTAAAGTGGGAATTAGATAAAGAAAAACCTGTCATTATTAGTATAAATAACTATTTTCCAGATTTCGTCAAGTATTAACTCCTACTACACACGCAATAATTTTATATCACAGAAGAGTCAAACAATACCTGTAACAAGCATTGAAGTACATTTTTGTTCCATCCTGTGTTAACTATGTGTTTTAGTTTTCCATGTGCAAATAAACTGTCAGATGAGTAAAAGACATTCCTTAGAACAGGAATTAAAATACAATTTGGTATTTGTTGTAGGTATCAAGTATTTTACAACATGACTTGGACACAAAAGAAAGTATGTCAGAAAGAAACAGACATAAATACCAGTCAGTACTTTTCCAATTGAAATGCTATAAAACATAAAGGAATGACTCCTCTACTGGCCTTCATTTCAAGATCTCTCTTTATGGCAACTTTGGCTTACACGGTTTGTCTACTAGAAGATAAAAGAAGATGTAAACACCCCCAGCTACAAGCTAACTGCCACTGTAACATGAGCAACTACTTAGGACTCAAGCCGCAGTCTTCGTTATTATAAAAAAAAAAAAATTAATTCCCGTAAGAGTTAACACACGTGGCTATTTAGAACCCTTGTCGTTCTCCTTCCTCCAGTTTTCAAAGACTTTTATAGTGGAAAGGTATTCCCACTTCATTTCCTGCAAACCCTGTTTTTCATTTCATTCTTATTAACCATCCATTGCCAGTGGTAATGCTCTGATATGACTAAGTATTCTGAATTTCACTCCAACAAAAATAACAAGATGGAAAAAAAATTATCATGAATCGTTAAAGGTTACTGAAGTTTAATTAAGAGAAAGCAGCAAGTCCATGGCATCTACTACTTTCTCTGACGTTTTCAGCTATGAAAGCTGAGATCAAGTAAGTAAAGATGGCTCATAACAAATCAGCAGACTTTAACATCTACAGTCTTTACCTGATGGTGTCCTTTTAATCCAAATTTAAACCTGGCTATTTCATTCATCAGTGTACAGTCGCCACTGAGATTAGCAGCTCGAATCTATTGAGAAAAAAAAAAAAGCCACACAATCAAAGAAACACATGAAAATACAAAGTCATAAAAGCTATAACAAATTTTTTTCTTCAATATATTTCCAGTGACTGCTGGTAGAGAATATGCCCAGAGCCACTTCTACTTATGAAGTACATATTACCCTTTATATCCACCCTCTCAGCCTCAATGAACAGCAAAGCATTACTATAGAACCTGTAAGTTGCTCCAGGGTCCAAGTCCCACATATTCTCAAAGCTTAAATGAATGACCAGAAGAGATGACATGGATAGGGGTGTGTGTGTATATAGATATATATATATATCTATATACACACATATATATACACTGCTAAAAGAATACAGAAAGTAACATTCTCCCCAATCTGTATCAGAAACTGATACAAGAGTCAGGAAGAAAGGCAGATACCTTTCAAAGACTACACCTGCAACACCCAGAAGAGCAGTAACACACCTGCTTTAGGAAAAGCCACATTTAAATGAGTATGTATGTTTTAGCTTGTTAACTGTCTTGTCCTGTGCACTGTAATTTCTTTTGTCTGCCAACTGTTCCACACCCTACCCCCTCAGTTAGGAAATATAACTAAAATTAGATTTCCTATAATACCAGGGTGAGAATAAATGCATGGAAAATATGAAATGTAGATTTAAAAGTTGTCAAAAAAAATGGTAAACACCATATAATAAAATAAGTATCAAAAAACCTGAAGCAAAGAAATAATCTCAACAAGAGCAAGAACAAGCACAATCTTGTTTTATGTATTTTCTCTTGATTTTATGTTTGAGGCTTACATACTTTATTCTGCACTGTGTAAATGTTTAGACAAAAAAAAAAGCAGATGATAGTTAATAATTCTGAATTATTGTATTGGGTTTACATGGCAAGATGTTGGCAGCGGGGGTCCTGCTAGGGTGGCTTCTGTGAGACGAGACAAGGGCTGCCCCCATGTCAGGCAGAGCCAGTTTCAGCCAGCTCTAAAACAGACCCGCCACTGGACAAAGCTGAGCCCATCAGCGGAGCCGGTGGTACCTCTGTGATGACATATTTAAGAAAGGATGAAAAACACTACATGGCAGCTCATGAGAGAAACAGCCGCACAGACACCAAGGTCAGTGAAGAAGGAGGGGGAGGAGGTGCTCCAGGTGCCAGAACAGATTCCCCTGCCACCTGTGGAGAAGACCATGGTGAGACAGGTTCTCTCCCTGCAGCCTGTGAAGCAACACAGTGAGGCAGCTATCCACACAGCAGGCCGAGGAAGACCCCACACCATAGCAGATGGACATGCCCTTTAAGAAGCTGCAGCCCATGGAGAGCCCACACAGGAGCAGGTTTTCTGGCAGGAACTGTGGCCCATGGGGGACCGACGCTGGAGCAGGTCTTGAAGAACAGCATCCCTTGGAAAAGACCCATGTTGAAGCAGTTCCTGAAGGACTGTATCCTCACACTGGAGCAGGGGAGCAGCATGAGGAGGAAGGAGCAGCAGAGACAAAGCATTATGAACTGACCGCAGCCCCCCTTCCCTGTCCCCCTGTGATGCTTTGCGGGGAAGGAGACAGAAGAATAGGGAATGACGGAGCAAAGTCAAGCCTGGGAAGAAGGGGAGGTGGGTGGAAGGTATTTTTTAGGTTTTTTAGGTAAGGTGTTTTTTACCATTAGGTAAAAAAAAGGTATTCTCAGTTTTATTTCTCACTACCCTACTCTGTCATTAATTGGCAATAAATTAAAAGATTCTTAAGGCCTTTCAAGCAGCAAATTCCTATGTCCACTGAAAAGGACATGGAGTCATAACCAAAGTGTACTATTAGCAACATCACAATTAATCAAATAATGTATGTTATAGGAAAAAACAAGTTTACTGTTAACAACAAAAAAATAAACAAAAATAAGGTTACCATACTACCGTGATAACTGCCCAACAGTATAAACATTTGATTAATGCGTGAAAGTGTTTTCATCTCTAACTACTCTCATTTATTAATAACCACTTCTTGTTATGGTGACACTCACAATGATCGTGTTTTACTTAGTATAACACTGACTTATTAAAAATTTGTGAAAACTAAGTATTTGTTTTCCAAATGAAACTGTTTAGGTCGACTTGACAGAAAGGACAAAATATGTTAACAGGACTAAACCAAATGAAGTCTGTGTAACAGCATGCCTATTTAAAAATGAAACATCCCTAATAACCAGCAGTAATTAATATAATGACATCAGAAGCATTTTAACTTACCTCTGAACATGCTAAGTGTTTGACATTTTTAAACCAGTCAACATGTGCACGGCAGTGATCAAAAGCGTGAATCAATTCATGTGTGACCACCCGGTTCATATGGGATTGGTGGCGAATGTTGTTCTGACACAGAACAATCTGTAGAACAAAAGATATAGGTAGGTAGTCTTTTCACGAAGTTTCAACATCTCCCTTACTTCTCAGAGACCTAGCACACACCACCTACAGCATTTAGGCTCTTTAGGTCAGTGTTTTTCAACATTAACAGCCTCATCATTCTGCAGTGTACTAGTTCCAATGCCATGGAACATCTTTCTTGTTTTCATGACTTTAACTCACAGATCAGCATTAGTAGAATTAATCCTAGCAAAAAACACTACAAAAAAAAAAAAAAGTAGTCCTTTGAAAGGGGACAACGTCCAGTGCCTACCTGAGATGTGGCAGAATCAAAACCTCCACTGACACAGCCATCGCAGTTTTCACAAGAAAAGTGCCGGTCATTGAAGACAGTGCTGAAATGCCCAAACAAACAAAGTTGGAGGGAAGAATTTTAAAAAGACCAGTAACTCCATATAGCAGTAATGTTACCACACAGAACAAGATGAATTAGTTTACATACCAACCAGACTGCTTCATAGCCTCAAGAAGAAGTTGAGCATATGGATCTAGAAAAACATTGCTGCAATCAGTTTTTCTAGGCAAAAGTTTTGAAAGTCATCTATAATCAAAATATAAAGACAGCGAAGGGAAAAAAAAAAAATAAATGGAAAAGCACTACACATGTAAACCCGTACCTTGCAGTATTTAACCCTAATGCAATGCAACTGGCATCTGTTACGGTTCAGGTTATGTAAAGTGATATAGCGTCACGATATATACAAAGCTACTCGGCAATCAAGTCGCTTCTGACATTATTTTATTAGTAGCAGATGTAAATAGAGCGGCCTGTAGCGACCATTATTTTCAGTAAGGTTCACAGTCAACACTGCACAGCGCAAAAGGGCACAAACGAACCAGAAATCGGCAAATCGCCTCAAATTTTAAAGAGAAAGACGTGGGGAAGGAAAAAAAGCGCGCAGCCGCTTCTGACACCGCGTTGTCTTCGCCTTCACCAGCGGCAGCGCGTTCGCCGAGCCCCGCCCCGCGGGGGGTCACGGCGGCGGCGGCGCAGCTCCCG
>WEKW01026050.1:37499-66763 GCA_013389905.1 Sula dactylatra | reverse complement strand
AACACAGATTTCATCATATGTCTGTCAAAACTGGTACAAGAAGCACCTGAATAAAGTAACTTACAAAACATACATGGTAAGACTCTCTAAAGATGAAATTTTCAAACACCCTTGTGGAATATTTTTCTAAAAAAATTACCATTTTGAGTTGAACAGAGTTCTTAGATTGTCAAGGTGTTAGTGGAGAATTTTCAATATTGCCGTGTTAATGTTGAATTCTTTAATACCCACACAGTCAACTCATGCTAAAACTGGCTATGAAGTATCTGCATAATTTTAATAGTAGAAATTCCTAAAGCTGCAAAATACCACTGAGCACAGGAAACCAAACTGTACTGCTGTTACTCATCCTGAGTAGCAGTTAGTTCTTGAGTAGGCCCTTGAAAACATTAGGAGCACTTGCAGAATAAACTACTTCTTAGTTTGAGTAACATGTAAGTAAAAGGAATGAACAGTTTGTCTAGTCAATCCCAAACCGCATAACAGGTGTGCAATAGTGCAATACTTGTACAGACATAGCTTTTTTAGCAACAGTTCAACACCTCCAACTCCATAATCAGTTTGCAGCCTTGGTATTTACAGTGGCCTGTGCTGTTGCAAACACCAAGCATTACCAACAGTAGCGAATCAAGAGAAGACACAACCCAGTAAAGCTCTGAGGTTGGAAAGGTCCCACATTTCATCAGAGGCGAAATGTTTAGCTGTGCCAAATTCTTCATTTTAGTCTTTGCCTCAAGAGGTAGTTTGTGCCTACTGAAAAACCATTCTACCAAACAAGGTGCTGTAGAGAAGCAAGCTTCTGAGTTGCATATTGAAATTCAATGCAAATTAATCTGTAATTGGGGCTAGTTTAAAGCAGGTTGTGCTCATCGTATTCCAGCTGTAGGCTCATAGAGTGGTAGGCTGATCTAGGAGTCAGAGACTACAGCATGCCTATAAAAGCAGCTGGCTTTCTGCCCACTTGAATGAACGGCTCAAAAAGATCATTGCTCATAGCCTAAATGATGACTCAGTTATCTAGTAGTGAAGTGGCAGTGATGCTAGCATCATTACAACCAGCAGCAAATTACTCAAAACAACAAATTGTCTCAGTTTAACTCCATGACTAGTACAGACAACACCCATGCTCACTTTCTGTAAAATAGGAAACTTTGGCAGTGCTTGCCGTCTCTAAATTTGCCTTAATTCCTTGCTCACCTGGCCTAAGTTTAATTCCCTGTGCCTGGTGTTTCCCGATGCCTAGCGGTACACTTACTCAAGATCTCTCAACTTCTGAGGCCAACAGTAAATTCACTGCGTGGCTCAGACCTGGAGATTTATTTATCAGTTAGACTAACTCTTGGCCTGAGCTCTATGGGGCAGCAGATGGCATCTGCTTAGGGCACTTCCACTCATGTAATTCAATGGATAATGTAAATGAGCCTCTCAAAGAAGGCACGTTTTAAACCAGCCGTGTATAAAGAGTACCTTTCTTGTGCTTGAGCTCTGTGTGCTCAAAGCCACCAGGTAGCCACCTTGCAGCATAGTGCTCTTGTAGGATAATCCTTGCAAAATCAAACCAACTGGAGCAGCATCCTGGTGGGAAGCAATGCTTTGTAACACCATGCAAAAGTGTAGAAATGTGGAAAAATCCCTCCCATTTGGGCAGTGGTACATGCCCAATGTCCTGGATGGAGGCCAGAGTACTGGCTAGATCCCAGCTTACACTGACCCAGGGGCTCTGCAGACAGAGGCTGCTCTCAACCCTGTCATGGTTTTCACAAGCAGACAGACTTGTGACCTGCATTATTTCAAATTGTGAATGAAACAAATGTACCTTACTAAGTAACACAGAGGCAGCAAATGCAGTGGATCATATGTGGCAGGTAAGATCTTTCTCTCCTAATATCGGCAGCTAGGTATGGTATTAATAGCAAAGATGAAAAAGGAATAGTGTGCCAGGCAGTTAGGTGCAGTGATGATAACCTTTGGCTTTGCCTAATAACAATAGAGAGATGATGTGAGAGACGTCTCACATTAGAGATGTGGGACAATTTCCTCAGATATTCCTTTCTCTTTCTTCTGAAAATGTAGTTTGTGAAAATGCATTTCTTTCTGAGGAAGTCTGGTGTTCTTAGCTTTCCAGGCACTCACAAAAATCATGAAACCGTAAAGTGAAGCTGTCCTAAACATTTTGCAAGGTATGTTTTTTTCTCACAGGGAAAACCCGTGCAAAGAGACGATGCAAACACAAACTGCTTAAAACCTGTCGGATTTGCAGATAACACGTTAAACCTGATTAAAGTAATGACTTCAGTGATACAGGTACCTTCTCTTAAGCTCAAGAATATTTTTCAAACTGTCATGGCTGCTAACCCATGTGAAGTGTTATGCTAATTTTTCAGTGCATCTGAAAAACAAGACTATTAGTTTGTCGAGTTACTAAGTTACACATCTGGATTTTGTTTTTAAACAATCTGGTTTTGAAAGTATTGAACACCTCCTTTACTGTGCTTTTCACCAGCTACTCAAGGTTTTGAGGATGCTACACAAGAGTGATTAAGGATTTACCACATTTATCTCAATTTAGGCTCAGAGTGTGTAAGATCCAGGAGCAGAAGAATTTTTCTTATTGTCTTATTTTTCCCTCATTCCATCAATTAACTTCATTTTGTTCCTTTTCGCTGAGTCTTCAGTTTAACCACATTGCCTTGTTTAGCCTGCCAAGCCACTTTTTAATGGGCATTAAGCACTTTAAAGACAATTCCTCTTCATTATTAATTCAGAGAATGAAACACCCAAGTCACACAAAATTTTTCAGGGTTTCAATTTTACCGTTATCACCACACTTACTAAGCTTAATGGGAGAAATACCATTAATATAGAAGTTGTGTTTTGTTAAATATTTCACCTGGTATGACGGACTCCATTCTGCATCCCACTGTTGTTCTAAACAATACATTACTTTGCAAAACCCTCATTTGTTCCACTGAACATCTTGTAAAACAAAATAGCAAAAGTTAGATCCAAAGACCTTGGATCAAATAACTTGCCCTACAGTTCCACTGAAACTGATAACCTGAGGCACGAACTTGGCCAGATGGTTCAATCTTTGCAGTCACTTGCCATATAGTGGTCCAAATGTCCTTTGATAAATCATGGAATCATAGAATAGCCCAGGTTGGAAGGCACCTCAAAAGTTCGCTTGATCCAACATTTCTTGGTTGCAGATTTTGGAGCAGTCTTGCAAGGATCCATAATTTGACATAAGGTTAAATTTGGGTGGTGTAACACAGGTTGTCTGCAAAGCATCCAGGAAAGTGTGACGTTCAGTTCTTGAAAATGTACTTGCATTTATGAAAATGATGTGATGGATTTATCTGTTACTGTTATTCTGTCAAAGCCAAGAGATTTCGACTAGTTTGGGATCCCACAGTGTAAAGCATTCTGCAGATATGCAGCAAGTTCTGTCAAGAGCTTAGGATTTACGTTATACTCTAAATAGAAAAACAAAAGTAAAAAGAAAACACAATGACTTTCAAAATGCCTTGTAGCAGGGCCAGGAATGAGAAGCCAGTTCTTCCAGAGCCTGTCTACCATGCCACATTATCTCATCAAGATAAGTAGATTAAGTTAACACCTTGTCACATGAAACAGCTTCTACATGTAAATCATATGAGTGTGTGTCTGTGTATGTATTTATGTGTAGGTATTGTCATGGTTTTAGCTGGGATAGTTAATTTTCTTCACTGTAGCTAGTATAGTGCTGTGTTTAAGACTTGGTATGAAAATAATGTGGTAACACGCTGATGTTTTTAGTTGTTGCTAGGTAGCGCTTACACTGGTCAAGGACTTTTGCAGCTTCCCATGCTCTGCCAGGTGCACAAGAAGCCGAGAGGGGAGGGGATACAACCAAGAGAGCTGATCTGAATTGGCCAAAGGGTATTCCATATCATGTGAAGTCATGCCCAGTATATTAACTGGGGGGAGTTGGCCGGGGGGGTGCAGGGGTCGCGGCTCGGGGACTGGCGGTGTCGGTCAGCGGGTGGTGAGTGGTTGCAACTCTTGTGGGTTTTTTTTCCCTTTTCCCTTTATTCCCTGGGTCTCGTTTTATTCTCTCTCATTATTTCTTTTTATATTATTATTATTATTATTATTATTACCATTACTATTCTTACTATTTTATTTTAATTATTAAACTGTTCTTATCTCAACCCAAGGGTTTTCTTGTTTTTGCTCCTCTGATTCTCTCCCCATCCCACAGGGGTGGGGGGAGTGAGCGAGCGGCTGGGTGGTGCTTCGTTGCTGACTGGGGCTAAACCACAACAGTATGCAGATGAATACCTACATATTTCCAAACAAACTTTTTAAACTTTTCTTGGGTAGATGAGATTCTTTGCCGATGAGCTTTGACTTTCTCATGAAACAGAAATATATTGACTATCTCCTTTCAGGATAAATTGTGGTACCTTTTTAACCTTTCTATTTCTTGTTTATTTTTGCTTCATTAACTTCACTTGTCTTTCTGTTGTCTGAAAAATAGTAAAGAAAAAACACACAAAACTGTAGCTCTTCAAGAGCAAGCTTGGTGTCACCCCATAGCCGCATGACCTTTGTCTTATCTAAGTCTATGTTTGTTTCAACAGTGTTACACAGGCTCAAACCACTATATTGCAATTTCTTACACACAGAGAGGTTGTATCACTGCCCTTGCCAAGATATATAGGCATGTGAGTACATAAACTGCTGTCTTAGTACTTTTGAAAATGGTAAAGAAATTAGGTCTCTATTTGCAAGTTTGGACAATACACACCCTAAAAATCTGATCATGAAATATCAATACATAATTTCTGTAATGCATAAAATGCAATACATAATTGGTATAATTACAAAAATATTGGCAATTTATAGGGAAAAATGCCTAGTGTCTTAAAAACTATAATTGGGACAAGCAGGATAGAAACTTTTCCGTTCACGTCTGTCCTGATTAAGAACTTATGAAATCCTCAGTTCTGGCTGTTCAAGCTATTGGTGGAGATCTGTTTGGTATGTGATGACAGGGAAACTATTTTCAACCATTTTTTTTTTAATGCAGATGGATTTATAGTTTTGGAGCCAAATTAAACATTGTTCACTGATATACTGAAGGCACCTAAAAAGTGCCTACAAAAGGGCAACAATATCCTTGACCTCCTCCCAGCTTCTCGCTCTCATCTCAACCTCTCTCCCTGCTCCTCACACTTCTCCTGAGCTTGAGCAAAGGTGAATTTGTATGCACCAGTTTTGAAGGGTCCAGAGAGATACTAATGAGCTGAAGGTGCACAGACTCTTTTAGCTACAGAGGATGTGCATTTTACCATTCAATATCATGTTGTCTTAAGTATTTACTTAACTTCCACTGACCCCTGTATCACCCAGAACTGTCTTTAACTATATTTTTCCTAGTAGCACATCCCTGAGGTGGGACCAAGGGCCTACATTTTAGAGGAGTTACTCTGCTCTATAAAATGTTGACAGCTTATTTCCTTTTCCAAAGGGATGCTTGCAAGCAGGATTCTGGCAGATGTGGTCCACTGCAGTAAGCTTCAGAAAAATACCCAGTGTTTCTGCCCTCAGCTGTCTAACCCTGTCCCTGTGCCAGAGGCTTGCCATCTGCTGTGCCGGCAGCAGGGATGGGGGGTTGCACAGTTCACCGCCAGGTGTGCCAGCTTCCGCTGCTGTCGATGGCAACATTTACCAGGCTGTGGCAGAGCTGGCCCAGGTCTCTGCTGAAACCTGTGGGAGCAGGCGCCAAACCAACTCTCAGCAGACTTATGCTATGGGGAGCTCTGATTGCTTGCACATGCACATGTACACTCACATGTGCACACACTCACACACACAGAGCATTGTTTTCAGGAATTCTTTCTGTTGTTGTGGACCTCAACCAACTGCAGCTTTGAAGTAACAGTGTTCGAATGAAAGCACTAACAATAAAGCAGCCAACACCTGCCAGAATTGCTTACAGAAGTTTACATGTAATTGGCAACTTGAGGTCATGTGCAAATCCTGTTTTGTTCCAACAGGACTTTAACTTCTGATAAATTTTGTAAGCAATTACCATAAAGTACAACTGCCAGCATAAAGCATAGCAATGACCATGACACTCTGTAATACCCTGTGCTGCTGAACCACTCCGTTTCGCATCTCTCAGAAACGTTGGCCATCTGTTTGAAGAAGAGGATCCCCTACAGCATTTTTTTTCATTTTGATGATGGAAATAGCATAATGATTCAGTCTGCTAGCTCTTCTAATGGCAAACTACTGGCATGCAGGAGCTGTGAGAAAAATTAGGTTTAAAACCTCACTGTGTTCCGAAGCTGACAAAAAAAAGACCTACAAGGCTTTGTGAAGCAATAGCAAATGGCCATAAATGATTACACTGGACATGAACACTGAAACTTCAGGTGTAAAGGCGAGTTTGAATACCATGCCCACATAAATGCATGCTCCAAAACTTTAGATCTCCTTCTTGAGGGCTCGAAATTCAGACTGAAATACAATTGTACTGAAATTCCTGCTATTTGGATTTAGTGAGTGTGACTTATGCCACTATGATTGCTTCTGCTCTTTGTACACTGCTGCTTTCTGTTTCTGAGAGCTCTGCTCTGCAGAGATCAGCAGCCATTTTATAGGGGGCTGTTATAGTCTGCAGCAGGAGAGATAGTGTTGATCCTATTTTTAATACAATTGAAAATATTTCATGTAAAGTTGTTTCCTTATTGTAAAGAGATATTTGTACTGTGAGCAGCGATCCAGATACAGGTATATATATTCAGGTATATCTCCAGCTGAAATGGATTTAGACGCCATTGTTACATCTTGTGATTAAAAAGGAAAGTTTCTGTCTCTTATGTTGTCATTCTCTACCCATATTTGGAAAACATTAGCAGGAAATTTTAATCAGCTTAGCCATCTGAGAATTTTACATCAAAATCTTTTTCATCAGAAAATGTCAACAATCATTCACATATAATTTTTCAGATTCACTAGAAAAAAAATCCATTTTATTGCAAAGGGATCCCTTTCTGGTCATCCATAGTGCAGGATGTTTTATTTTGTTTTTATTTCATTTAAAAATAACTTTATGAAAAGTATTTTTTTCTGGAACTGACTATAACTAGTAATGACATAAAAAATGGACATTAAAAGCTCAAACAAAACCCAGAATGGTAGTGTTAATGACACTTAAAAAATCACTAGCTTTTAAAAAAATAACTGCTACATATCTAGAGTGAAAGCTGGTATTTTCTACTAAGCTGTTGTTATCAAGAGCTATAGCGATGCACTACAAAGAATTCCTTCCCCAGCCTGAGAAATAAGAGTCGAGTTTTCTTGCTATTGTTGCAAAGCACTATCAAATTCCAGGGTGATGATAATACAGAAAATTGCTTTTTAAAATCTTTTAAGGACAGAATGTTTAGTAACACTGCCACTTGTATAGTCCCGAAGTTTGCTCTGATAACCGTAAAAGCTGAAGCAGCTGAAGATTTACAGACTGAGTGTTTAGACATCATATTACATACTTAGTAGAAAACAGTTCACAGTTTTGTCTTGTAGATATCTAATCAAGAACCAGCTGGACTGTGGATGAAATAGCTCTGAAAAGGTACAGCACATAAGAAATCAAAGGGTTAAACGTGGTGCTATAGCTCAACTGTAATGCAACTGTCAGCAAAATGAGGTGATAGTAATAATATACTTTGCATTTATATATGATAGCTCCTTCCCACCCAGCTTCTTAAAAATCTTTCTAATATTAAGCATTTAATACTGCCAGTTGGTTCCTGTGTTTTGTTAGTAACATACATGCCTGGGGACTACACCATTTTTCTAGCTGGGTGTTCACTATCTCAGATGAGCTGCTGTCAGCACATTTTCCGATTCCAGGCTGGTGGGGACTAGAAGTAAATACACTAGTGACTTCATTGAAGCCTCTACTCGAATAAAGTCTATAGGGGATACACAGGTCAGTGAACACATTGCCCAAGGAGTCTTTGGAGTCTCCACCTTTGGAGATACTCAAAACCCAACTCTGCATGGCCCCTAGCAGCCTGCTCTCAGTGACCCTGTTTTGAGCAGGAGGCCCCTTCCAACCTCAACTGTTTTGTGGCTCGGCAGAGGAGTGTTGGCTTTCACAGCTCCGAAGGGAATCACGTGACTTGGGAAATAAATGTCAGCATCCTGGCTGTTGCTTGTTGCGCTGAGTAAACCTGCAAAGGCTCCTACAAGCATAGATCTTATGCAATGGGGCCCAATTTTCAAAATAGCTCAGTGTACGACTGTTGCCTTTTAGGAAACCAGTTCAGGAAGCTGCTTGATATTTTGGCAAATCCCTTCTATGTCAATGGCTTGTCTTAACTTTAATGGCGCTATGTTTCTTATCAAGAACTTAAGAAAATGGCATTTTTCTTTGCACCTATGATTATATATATCTATATATAGCACTGTGTAAATATATACACAACTACAAATAATATTGCCCACATTTGTTGTAATGTAATAGGCCCAGCAATCACAACCTACCATTGTGTCACCTCTGACATGGCCCTTAATATGTGACTCCTGCGGCACTATACCGTACAGGGTTCTTCTTAAATGAGACTTGTAAATTTACCTAAGTGGACAGTCTCCATTAGTTGTATAGTAAAAAAGAAAAATGAGATGCTTATGTTGTGTTTGTTTTGAATGCTTAGTTAAATGGTTACATCCAGGTTAATATTTAAACACACTGATTCCCAAGTACACTACTCCATAGCAGAGTCATCTCTTCCTGTCTTAACAAATACAACCATGTAATGGGGCCTTTGCTTTGGCCAGGATACAAAAGCTGTTAAATTACAGTGGTTTGACTAAAATGATTTCTTTTCTTTTTTAAAATAGCCTAATGCACAGAGCTGATTTGAAATGACTAGCACTTTGCACATTGAATCAGAGATTGTACTGCATGGACAATAAGACATGGAAATAATAAAAAAGCCCTGCTTAGTAATGAAAAGAGAATACTCAGGTCTTCAACAGCTATTGTGAGTACTCCTGGAGAACAACTGGTGCGTATCACAGCCTCAGAGTTGTCGGTAATTGCAAGACATGAGTATTTCACAGGACACGTCTTGTGCTTCTAGTCTAAGGAAATTGTCAGGAAATTAATTAATTAAAAGTTAGGGTTTTGTGTAAAGTGAAATTCTGATGAAGGTATCTTTGTATCAAGAGAAAATTTTTTTAAGTTATGAATACAGAGAAATAACAGCAGAGAATCTGTCCTACTCCTAACATAATAAACAGCCCATTAAAACTTAAAACCAACAGGCTATCCTCAGACTATAGTCAAGTTGGATCTTAACAACCCAAGGAAAAATATAGATGGTGTTGAAAGGTATCCTGTCCTGTGAACGGAGCCTTATCTGCTGCCTACCCGAGGCTGTAGTGACTCTGAGTCTGGAACTGAATATAATTTGAGCTCTGCCAAGACTTTGCAGCAAATTAAAATGGAATAACTGAATATATTTGTCAGTATTGGAACACTCAAGCACTTGGATGATAACTATGTTGTGTGAATTTTCTAAGTGGTATGTGGAATTTGGCTGCCATTACATGAAGTGGTTTAAGAGTTGTTTTCTGGATTCAGTCCAGTTATAGTCAAGACTGCTGCTGCTATAAATCATTTGAGTGTTATGAAAGAATCTCTGCTAGGCTGACTACACTAGCAGGGCAAAATGAAATGCTTTAATCATGAAAGCTCATCCCCAGGTGAAGGGCAGAAGCAGCGATACGAACTGCTGAAGCAGCCCTGGCAAAGCTGCTACTGAGTTGTCTTCATATTCCTATTAACCCTGGGGCCCCCCAACAGCTCTGTTCCCCTGTCTTGTTTATCCCCATAAAGATCCCATGTTTTCAGTATTTAGACAATGTAAATGGGTGAAATATGAAGGCCAGTGGGAGTTTTGCCATTGCTATTCTCCAGTACCCCAATGATGACTGTGTTAAGTTCAACCTGGGCTGTAGGGTTACACAAATTTGGCACGGAAGCAGATGCACAGCCTAGCACCCAACCACTTGTGTCTTGGCACAATGCCATAGCCCTGTGCATCACAAAAATAGGCAGACTGGAACATACCTGAGCCACCAGCTTCGAGGCCACAGCTCTTTCAGAAGTGTCTGCAGGTGGCTGGGTTTTAAGTCCCTTGCCTCAACTCACAGATCTCATCACCCCTCTCACCGCCCGGGAATGATTCCAGCTCAGCAAAACCTAATCATGCAGAACCCTGACTCTTGGTCACCCTCCCCATGCAAAGGTGCAGCATAGCTTCTGCCTTGGCTTGCGCAACTTTAAGGCTCAGTCTGGCACCTTGCTAAGGAAAATAGTCCAGAATGGGTGTAGTGGAACAGTTTCTGTGCTCTGGCTCCTCTTGTGGTCGCATTTATGCTGCATCAGGGGTGCCTTTGTGTGGTTTAACTTACTCTGCCAAGGGGGGCTAGAAAAGCACTGCCTTCTCAAGACCAGTAAGTCATCTGGAGAAGCTCTCTGCATGAGGCAGAGAAGGTGGAGAGCGTGGAGATTCTAACTTTATCAGATAAAAACTGTAATGTGAGTAACTGGAGGAAGCATTTCCCTTGCAGGTTAGTATTTAGTGGGTTAGCCAGACTCTGTACATTTTGTTAACAGAATTCATAGTCTAAAAGAAAATTCACAAATAAAATTATTGTTGGAAATATAGGGCTGGAATTGCTTTTCAGTAGAGTCCTACTGGCAACACAAATCACTTGCACAAAAATTCAGTGTAAGCTCCTTGACAATATATAAGCCTAAACCCTAAAAAAAAAAAAAAATTACACAAATAGTTTCTGGAACTCCAAACTGCCCTAAATTGTGCTGTGCAATAGTCTATTAAGGGTCATTCTGTTAGCCAGATTTTCTGGATTATCGCAACATATTGGCAATGACTTTCCCCTTGTAAACCACTTTTCAAACCCAATTAATGTAACTTTCCTTTAAAGAAATTAATTACTACTTTCTAGTCAAATGTTTGTTGTTTTTGCAACCTTTTTTTTTGTGAGATGATCAACTTCCTTCAAAATATTGGAATTTTTCACTGTACATATAAACAGAAAATTGAATTTTCACTCCTCTAGTTGAAACACTTTTTGATTTTCAGTCTTCAAAGAAAACTCAAATTTTCAGTGATTTTTTTCCCCACAGAATAATAAATTTATCATTTTTTAATAATATGAGTTAATAAAGTAATCTCTATAATGTGATCCAGTGGATCTTATGTAATGTCAGGAATATTCCTGTGTGCATGGTACCCAAACGAAATAGCTATCAGTCTCACGTATATTTGTGTGAATTCAATATTTCTTAAAAGATCTAGATTATTAAGCCCCTTCCATTAGACTAGATTAGATTATGAACATTCATCCTTCAGAGGTACTCATGCTATGTAAAATGCAGAGGGCAAAACCAATCAGTGCTGCTAGGCACTGGAATAAAGACAAAAAGCTGATACTACTGTTTCTATGTCATTCACTTACCATGTAGTCAATAATATGCATAATGTGATATTATTTTAAATGCTGGCAACATTTACTTTCAAATAATATTTCATAATGAATTTTTTTAAACTGCTTTGAATAAAAGTACCATGGACAAGTGCTCCAAACAGAGAATTAGAAATTCACAGTGATGATAATTTTTAAAAATACATTCAAATTACTTAATAAGTTAATACCAACTAAGAAACATAGGCTGAAAAAATATTATTAATGAGAATGCTTCAGTAACGTATGAAAGCTGGAGTTCAGTCTAGGTCATAATTTTCAAAATAAAAATGTGTGCACCTTACAGTCTTTCCTCTATGGGCAGTGGGTAAAAGCATACTTAGAGAGAAGATTCGTGCTGGCTGTACTGTTCCTGTGAAGGAACTCAGCACACAAAAACCTTGTTCCTTTCTAGAGAAGATGCAGAGGTGATGAGAAGGGAGGGAATGCACCCCCAAAATTATTAAATTTTACCCTGCTTTCATAAGAATGGCTTTCTACATAGCTCAGAGGCCTCAGTGGAAGTGTTATGTTCCACAGCCCTGTCCTTTGCAGAAACTGATGTTTACCATGAACGTGCTAATTTAATTGGCAATTCTATTATTGGGTTTTTTTTTAGGTAATGCCTGATTTCTCAGACTCTCTTTAGTGTGTTAGTACCAATACACTAAAAGTGAGCAACATAAAGAATGAGTCTTTTGGGAAGGAGCATATAGCTTAATGTTTCGCTGTGTCAGAATGTGAGTAGCATGGATTTCTCTTTCCCTTTCAAAATTTAAAAATTATAATAGCATATAACAAGTAAATAATTGAAAAACAGTATCCAAGAAGTTATAGCACCATTGTATAAGCATTACATAGATCCTTCTGTACACAACAGCATGTTCTCTTTCCATATAAAAATGATGACTCTAAAAGCATCACATTTTCTAGACATTGATCCCATCCCTTGACACTGGGAAAACCCCCTGTGTTTTGGAAAAGTGTAAAAGATCTAATAATGCTCTATTCTTAGAAATCTGATGGTGTGCTTCAAGAAGCTTAAAAAAACTAGCAGTGATGCATGGTCAAGAGGAGTGTAGAAGGACGCTTGTGTTCCTAGGGGAAGTTAAAGCCATTCTTTGCTCTTTATTAAAAAAAAATGGAAAGAAAACCAAAAAAAGAACCAACCTCCAAAACTTTCTAGTCGCTGCAATATAGTCATATGTGTGCTGAGCAAACACGAAAACAGCTGTTATAGCTCAGCTATGCAAGAAAAAAAATCATCTGTACATTTGTTTACATATTCTCTGCTCTGACATTTGGACAGGCCACACAGCTCCAAGCTGAAGTGAAATACAAAAATCATATGCTGCAGAAACGCTCAGTACGAGAAGGTTTCTCCTCCACAGCTGGCATCCCTGTGCCACACATATACAGACAGAGAACCGAATCCCAATTAACCTATTGTCATCTTAGCATGTTAACTCCCAGTTCAACATCCAACAGGTTGAAACCTTTTATTCTCCAGTGTGCTGCTGGTGAGGGAAGGACGCAGGAGGCCAGAGGAACCCCGACTCAGGAGGGAGCCCCTGCAGAGCTCGCTGTGAAAGGGATGTGGGGCCCTCAGAAAGGAGCTGGGGAACTCTGAAAGCCCCTGGGTTGCACCCTGGCTGCTGACAGAGAAGGCAGCTGTACATGCAGGGGGAGTATGCATCCCACTGCCTACAAGCAGGGGAGCAGCACACAGTGGTTACTTCGAGACTTTGGTGTTCTGTGCCACTGTACAAACCTGCCCTAGGGCTGAACATGTTGATCTGAGTGTTGTCCCTTAAAAAAGGGACCTCCAGTTCTCCAAAACTCAACCTTTGAATGATTTCACTATTTCTGGTGGCTCCTCTGGGTTACCTTCATTTTGAAGCAGTATAAAATGGAGAATTATGGTTCCACTGGGTGCAGTATCAGGACTCCTAAAAATTTCCCAGGGGACGTTGAGAGAATATAAACCCATTGACTGCAGAGCTGCCATCCTTAACTCCTTTTCTCAGAAACTGTAGAAATAGCACACAGGTCCCCAGGGTCTACAGACCATGGATTGAAAGTGTTGCTAGAAAAAAATAACAAATGTATTTCTGCAAACAATTACATCTACTCATTCATTTTAATTTGTGTCTGTAGGTTAGAAAGTGCATGGAAACAAACTTGATTATATCTAGGTCTAAGAAGTTCCAGCTACTTGCTATAACATCATGGTTCAGTCATTTAATTCCTGGACACAGTTCAGACAGAGGTAAAATCAACATCCACTTGCTGGAATTTGTTTGCTTTTCTGTTCATCCCTCCATTGTTTTTCCAGTCCATCAAGATTTCTACAGGAAAAAGGTTATTTGTTTTCTTTTGGAGTTAACAGAAAGTACAACATGTTACCCATAAAATAAGAGGAGGCCTTATGTGTTGCTGTTTTCCTGATCTTCATGAGCCAGATTCTACCCAAAATTAGTTATGAGTAAGTTGGACCTCTACATTGTTTGTGTATGCATACCACCTCTCCCTACCTCATCAAATAAATTGACTGTAGGAATAATAATGGAAAAAATCTTAACCAAAATGGTCCACTTTTTCTATTTTTTTTTCAGATTTGTTTCTGATCCTGTAAGCTTTGATCTAATTTGCAGGAAAAGGAATGTATAGATCAAAGCAAAACCAAAAATGAAATTCTAATAACATAATGTATCTACCAGCCACATTAAGAATACAAGCAGGAGAACTGAACTTGAATATGAATTAAACACTTGTTGATCCGAATATATATAAATATGCTTACATACACATGCTTTTGCTCAATTCTAAGCCTCTTTGAGCTCATTTAGAATTACTTCAGAGAATTCCTGGTGCAATATATCAGGTTGTGTTCTAAATGACATCATGCTGGCCAAATGGTGTCAGTGATTAATCTTTAAATTCATCATTAATGAAAAAAAAATTGTAATTGAGATGCCAAGTATGTTAAACCCTTGAAGAGAAATGATCTAAAAACTTGTCTGGAATGTGATGATTTCACCAATGTATGGGACAGAGTCTGTACACAGTTGCAGGTGTAGAAATCTCTTCATGGCTTTATGACAAAACTCCAACCTAACTACGGGCCAAGTTCAGACTTGGCATGAGGGAGTGCAGAACTGATTTAAATGGATGGAGTTGCACCAAGGGAGTCTTTCTCCCCAGAGGCACAGAAAGGTCCTTGGTGAGAATATTCCAGTTAACAAGGACAAGGCTATGTTCATTCAGAGCCAGTTTTGCTGTTCTCAGTCTTGCTGAATCACATCCATTTAGGACACTGGCCTCTCACTGTATTAGGCGGATAAAGTAGGAAGGCCACGCTGGAAGCAGCCCTTTAGATAGAGTACCTTTCCAGTGCTCAGGCCTGGGGGAAGGCACACCTAGCAGCACAGTACAGCCTGGGAGAGAGGCCCAGAAGTTATGTGGTCTATTTAAGTCCCTGATAAAAAAAGCTGACAGAACATGAATGTACATGGTAGGTCTTGGGGCAATAAATTTACATTCTTTGTAATTAAAAAAGAATCACAAAAATCTTTGTTAATGGTGTTTTTAATTTCATTTAGCATATTCTGCAGCATTACATAGTTAATGTCCTACTTCAATACTCAGTAAAGAAATTAAGATAAATAGTGGGGGTGGGAATGATAGAGGACTCTAAAATAACTTGGGCATTATGCTCGTCACTCTTGACTTAATGTATTGTTGTTGAGGAAAAGACCCAATATCCATATGCTGAGATTATTGACAGTCTGAGAAATGGCCAAGAATATACATGGTATATAGAAGCATTAAATTTGTCTTTGTAGTTCAGGACTCAGAGGTAAAAGCCCCCAGCATTTGGACACAGATTACCAGGGCAGAAGCTATGTGGTTTTGATTCCACCATTTTTCTGTGAGAGTTATTCTAAGTGTGGTAAAAATGAGAAAGTGAGATTTATGTGAGTCTCCTTTCCTTTGTTCAGAGCAACAGCTAGCTGCTTCCCATGGAAGTGACTTGCTGTGGCAGTGTCTCCTGCCAATGCAGCCGTATCCTCAGTGGGGTCTTTTACAGGTCAGGCTATGCATTAGGGCCTTCCTAACCTCTGCATTGAAGAAAAAAGGAAAAGATGGGGAAATTGCTCTGCGAATTATCGTTCATAGTGCCTTCCAGGATCTCCTAAACTACTTCACCTTGAGGCACTTGGTAGTACTGAACAGAGATGAGCACTGTTCTTGCTGTCAGGGCCCTGACCGTGTCCCCACAGCAGGGGATTTGGCTGTGGGGCTCAGGGCAGGGGCCAACCCCTGGCTGCATGTTTGCTCCATCCCTGCTGCCCTGCCTGTGCACCAGCCATGGCCCTGAACCAAGCCCTGATGCTGTCTCAGCCTTGGCCCATCCTCATCCTCCCATCTGACCCTGGATCCCCTCACCATGTCTGATTTCCTAAATACCTCTTTTTAGCCAAAGCCAGTGCACTGTAATGAGGTAGATGTTGACAGTTCTCCTTCGTAGTTTCACAGCGTTTGGCTTAGTTGTCCTTTTATACTACTGCTTACAAATTCAGTACAAAATCTGATGAAACAAAGAAAAGAAATTCTGCTCCCAAGAAAAGACAATACTCACTAAACAAACCAAGGACCGTAACTGTCCAAAACTGTCAAAGAGTGAAGATTTGATCTGAAAAATGTATGGTATTTATTTTACTCTTTCCCTCATGGAGACAGCAGTCCTGAAAGTTATGGTTATATATTTCCACTGCAAGTAAGAAATATAAAAAAATCTATTGTTTGTCTGTGGTATGCATACTGAGAAGAGATTCATTCCCACAACTGTCAACACATTTCAAAGTTTAGTGCTTACACTTGCAATATGAAGGGTATTGCAATAATAGGTGGAATATAAGGAACGGAAAGCCTTTTTGGTTCTATCAGGTTAATGGCAGAAGGATATGCTGAAAGATAGGTCAAGATGGTTGGAGCCATTCAAGAGAAATGAAAGGTCGAACTCATCACAAAGAATGCTCTGGTTCAAGTATGCACTTGGAGGCGCAAACTATGATGTTTTGACTTCACTTTCTTTTATCTTTTACATCGGTAGGCCTTGCTTTTCAACTTACAGAAGAATACAGTGTAAATAACATGCTTTTTAAATTATATGCCCCGATGAAGCAAGTATCTAACAGTCTGGCTTTTTAAATCATTGTTTCATATGTCAATTATCAAACTCCATTCAAATAGATAAGGGCACTTACACAGCAAAGCAATCTTCTCCTCTTGTTGTAAAATCACTTAATCAAATTCACTACATCAAAACTATTTCAGTAGTAACATCTGATTTTGCGAACACAAGATTAAGCATTTGCTGCTAGAATATGCAAGTGCAACTCAGCTGAAAGCAGTGGAGCTGTGCTTGCCTGTGTCAGCAATGGATTTGGCCCCAAGGCTTCATTATTTAGACTGCGAATTCCTGATGTGAGGAACCATGTCCCTTTTTGTTTGAGAGATGCTTCAGATACTTTAGCCACTTTATAAATAATAAATAATATCACAACTTAGGGAAGAGGAAGACATTGTGAGAGAAAGCGGCTTTGTACGAATACAGAAAAACCTCACTCCAGCTACCTTCTAGGGACTCAGAAATAAAAAATAGCTTAGCTATTTAGAAGGTATGTTGGTCTTTAATTAAAAACTTTGGCCAGTGTGTATTTAGGTCTCTGGAGATACTTCAACATAGGTGCACAGTGACTCACTGCACAGTGAGTTATTCATCTATGGATGGGCCTACTGTAGATCCCAATGTGTTCATCAGGTTTTGGGAAAATACACAGAGGGAAATAATGTATGAGAAGACCTTTTATGGTCCCTTTTTCAGATGTGCTCAGGAGAGGGTTTACTGTGAAGGTTCTGGGAAGATAGACACCTTTACTACCATTTTCTGGGCAATGTGTCTCACCATCACATGATGCTGATGAAGCCATCACCTATCCAGGCACCATGACCATCCTGGTACCTTCCCAGCTGGAGGCAGCTGACCCACATGTAAAGCCACTTTACACAGTTCAATCCAACAGGCAAAAATTTGCCCTGACTCATCAACGCCGAACAGCTAAGCAGTGCAGCGCTTAAGACGTAAGTACAATCAGTCACAACTGTAAGTCTTTGGGAGATTTTTACTCTAAATTTAAATAAAATAGAATGTGGAAGATCATAATCTTTATGAGGGAGGGAAGGTTTAGATTTCTGAGCCATAACATGATGAATAACCTAGCCAAATAGGCTTTGTCTTTGCCATTGGTAGTACCAATTTCAAGACATCAGCAGTCTAGGCAAGCATCACTCTGTCTTTGAGCATTCTGAGAATATGGCTAAATAGGAGCTTCAGTAGTGTGATGAATAAAAGCAGATCCCGGAGCAACGACTTTACAGTACTGAACTAATTTGAATACTCATTAGGTAAATGTATATAGATTGTGATACAGTCAAATTATTGGTGGGAATTTGCAAGAGCCCTCTTGCTGCAGAAATTATTGGAAGATGACAATCACAGTGTCACTTTTTTAGCACAGATGAACACTATGCTAGGAATTATATACAGGGGAAAATCTTCAGGGCCAAATGTAACTGAAACTTATTCCCACAGAAAGTATTAACAAGAAATGTGTTACCTATAAGGGCCTCTGGAACAATGCTCACAGTCATAGCTTTGAGATGGATAGAAGGCTATATGCATTTGCAGCTGAGAAGACAAGGACTACTGTGGGATTTCAGGCCCTTCTGCTAGTTTGTTGAATCTTTGAAATGACAGGTTCATTTAGAAAATATATTAAGTTCTTATTTCAATTTATCTAATCTTAGGAAACCTCTGAAAGCCACAGACATTTCATGTCAGTACTCTTCTACTGCCAAAAGCAGTAATTTGAGCTCTCACACATTGCTCCTCCATACATTGATGCATTGTAGAGCTGTGTTAGAGGGACATGGGCCTTGTTTCAGGTCATCTAATCTGACACTATTTTTATGCATGTGTATTATATAGATTCAACTTTGAAGGCACCGGGAAAGAAGTTCTGTATTTTGGCGATATGAATGTTATTAACAACTGGATGAAACAGCAACAAACACTTTTTACTTAAATTTACAATGATGAATGAATCCATTCTTCATTATTATTGAAAAAGAATTTTCAATGACTACCAGTAATGATGGTGATTTTGCTGCAGAACCGATTCAATCATATGATGTCAGGCACAAAAAAAATCTAACTTGTTCACTTCTAATAATGCAAAAATAGATACTGTAGGTTAAAGTGAAATAAGCAACTGCTGACAAAAAAAAAATGCTTGCCCATAACACATCACTTCATTACTGATCATCTGATCAAATCATCTGCCATCCAAAGTGTTTGTAATATTTCTTGAGACAAAGTAGTCTTTTCCACCACACTGCAGGACCGACAAGGTTTAACAAACATTCTCCTCTTAAAAAAGACACTTCAGTAGGGCAAGTATTTTCTTCTATACATAATTTAAAGAGAAGAATGGAAAGTACGTGACTGTGAGTGGAATAAGAATTGTGTACTTTTCCACAAATTAGAAAACCCTCCAGAATACATTATTAGTAAAGGACCAACAAGACCAAGCAATTTAATCAGAGAATTTAGTTCCTTTTTCTGAAATGCCCAAGAACCAGTTTTTCTTAAGCTTATTTAGCCAATTTCAGTTTATACCATTTACTTTAGGAATTACACAGAAGTAAGTTAAATCTTAGCCATTTTACTCAGTTGTTACAAATCAGTGAAGTTGTAGCAGTAACATTGTTTCTGTTCCCAGAGGTGAGAGCATTTCTGATACCAATTATAAAATTCATTTTTTGGTTAAACCCTCAAAAAAGCAATTTCACAAATAAAGCATAAAGGGGATAGCTTATATAAAGAGAACTCCCTACATGTGTAAAAACTGGTAGGTTTTAGGTTTTAATTTAAATCAACAGGTATTAGATTTTTTTCTTTGGATAGGAGATTTTTGGTTTTTTTTGTTTTTTTTTTTTTTTGTTTAGAGGAATGGGAGGAAACCAATTTTGTAATAGCCACAACAGCATTTTGGAACACAGTTTGGCAAAAAAAAAAGATACATTATTTGATCAGCAAACACGTACTACCATATGTATTAGTGTTTCAAACAATCTTCTACAGAAATTAGCTCTATATTCAAGTATTTTAAGTTGAAGCAGCAGCTTTTGCTCTTTCATGTTATTTGTTGAAAATTTTCTCTGCTTCCAATTGTTCAAAGAATGCAAAAATAGAAAAAAACCCCCAGCCCTTTCAAGCCTCCAAGACTGCACTACTCTAGCAAAAAGGCAGAGAGAAGCAATAGAGTTTATTCAGTTCCCCAGGGTGCAGTACTTGTAGTTGTATTGCCAGGCAATAAGAGGTTCACAGAGTGCGTCCTGACCTATGAAGGTCACTGCACTCCTGGCTCAAAGGAAGTTGTTCATGACCACAATATATAGTCACTGAATTCTTTGTGTCCATGATACTCAGAAGGGGAAATCTGGAAATGAGAGGCTGACACAGAACACTGGTTATAGCACTAATAAGACATCATACTGTGGTTTTGTGGTCTGGGTGCAGGCAGAGTGCTTTCTATGAAATTCACAACCTCTCTCCTTCATTTTACCTGTGTGTAAAATGGGAATAATATCTCTCTGCTTCAAAAGAGAATGGAAGAATTTGCAGGGTGTTTGTAAAGCACTGTAGAAGTGATAAAAACACAGACAGTCAATAGAAAGCCAAGTTAAATAATTGTACAGAAAATGAAACAGAAATCTGTAGGAGGAAGTCCAAGAAAAAACATCTGGCAAAAAAGAAAGGCATAGGAGGCCTGACAGAAGGAACAGAAAAGCAGTATTATTGGTTTGTTTTTCCTTTTGTAGAACAAACCGACAAGTCAGATGCAATGCAATCTGTTGTTTGTACAGAAAAATTGGGGAAGAAAGAACAGGAACATCTGAACTAAAAAGTCTCTTAAAAATTAACTGTGCTGTGCCAAGAAGTAGATGGAGGGTGTGGATGGACGCACAGGGGTACATGGGAGGATCTGGCTTTGAGCACCAGCAGTCTCCCAGGACAGGCATACTGTCATCTCGGAGACCCAGGCTGGGCTGGTATGAGCAATGCTCATGGGTGGGTGGAAACAGCTTTTTGAGTCTCTACAAGGAAGTGAAAAAAAGGCGGCAAGAGGTCTAATTTATCCATCAGCTTAACTTCTTAATATAGTGGTCAGCATTCAGGTACATCAGTGAAGTGAGCTTTCAGAGATCACAGAGACTGGAGTTTTTCCTGTTGTCTTCTCCCCAGACTACCTGTTGTTCTTACTTAATTTTCAGCTCCCTTTTTTCCCCTCTTGTCTCTGTTAAATTTCTTCATATCTCCTGTACTCTTCCTTAGCCGTCTTCTGTCCTAGTCCTCCTTTTTCTCCCTCTTTCCTCCATTCCCATGGTCCTTTCTTCTTTGCATTTCACAGTGTAACTATGTACAGATTTTCCTGAAGTCTCACCATGTGGTGTTCCTTCAATAAATAACAGCAGAGACAACTGTTCAGCCTTGGTGCTCTTCTCCAGTTCTTTTGCCTGTAGGTAAT
Source organism: Sula dactylatra (assembly GCA_013389905.1). Classification (NCBI taxonomy): domain Eukaryota; kingdom Metazoa; phylum Chordata; class Aves; order Suliformes; family Sulidae; genus Sula; species Sula dactylatra. The sequence goes on along the minus strand of WEKW01026050.1, from coordinate 45,551 downwards.
GTTCCTGTGCCTAATGTTCCTGTTTAGGGAACCGAAACGGAACTGATGATCCAAAAGTTACAGCTACATGCTGTACAAACAGTAGCACAGAGGGACTTAGTTATCAAAAATTGATGCTTCATGTAAGACAAAAAAACCAGATTAATATCGTCAAACAGTGAACTACAATAGAGAATAACCAGCCTGATGAGCCAAAGTCTTAGTAACTTAGCTCTAAGAAACATGGAGGTTTTTGTAAGTACCACAGTCAATAAGACAGGTGATGAGGCTGATCTGAGGCAGAGCAGGGGAGGCCCTAGGGGATGTAAGGAGCAACAAAACATAAAGCAGTGTCCTGGTTTGGGCTGGCATAAGGTTAATTTTCTCCATAGTACCTGGTATGGGGCTATGTTTTGGATTTGTGCTGAAAACAGGGTTGATAATACAGGGATGCTTTAGTTATTGTTGATCAGCACTTACACAGAGTCAAGGCCTTTTCTGCTCCTCACCCCACCCCACCAGAGAGGAGGCTGGTGGGCACATGAAGGTGGGAGGGGACACGGCTGGAACAGCTGATCCAAAACTGACCAAAGGGATATTCCATACCACACAATGTCATGCTCAGGGGAAGATGAAGGAAGGGGGGGATGTTCAAAGTGATGGCACTTGTCCTCCCAAGTCGCAGTTAGACGTGATGGAGCACTGCTTTCCTGTAGATGGCTGAACACCTGCCTGCTGAAGGGAAGTAGTGAATGAATTCATTGTTTTGCTTTGCTTGCGTGTGTGGCTTTTGCTTTACCTATTAAACTGTCTTTATCTCAACCCAGGGTTGAGTTACTGAGTTTTCTCACTTTTACCCTTCCAATTCTCTCCCCCATCCCACTGTGGGGGGAGTGAGCGAGCGACTGTGTGGGGCTCAGCTCCCTGCTGGGGTTAAACCATGACAAGCAGGAAAGGGCTTGTGTGAAGATCAGGCATGGGAGCACTGTAAGATAGCATCATGAGTGATCAGATGTGGGAGCTGATGTTGTCATACTGAATGGGAGAGAGAAAGGCTACAGAAGGCCTGTGAAAAGGAAGACCAATAATTTCTGTCCTATGTGTTAGAGAAGGAGGAGCCAGCAGAGTGACATGGCTGAAATGCTTTAGCTAGGTGGGTAGCTGTTGTCCATGCACTTACAGTTCCCATTTCAAGCTTTTTTCTGCTCCTTATAGCTAAAGCAACTTTAAAAAAAGATCATTGAGATTCACATAACATTATTTCAAAAGGTATGGCTAAGGTTAGCACTAAGTCTTGTGCAACTCTTAATAGAAGAGCTGAAGTCCAAAGCACTAGATGAAATGGTGAAAGTTTCACCATAGCGTTGCAGCTGGATATGAGATTCTCCCTAAATACAAAGAGGACAGAGAAGACATGCAAAACACCCACTTTCATCTGAAGCTGTCCTGTAGGAGAATGCAGATGGAAAATACCTTTAGGTGACTTCTTTAGAAAAGGTCCTCACACAATAGTGTATCTCTTTCTGGGTCACTTGTCTCCAAGGCTTTCTCCAAGAAAGTGGCAAGTCCTTGTCCAGTGTTGTCAGGAGTGAAGAGTCTAAAGTATCTGATTCCAAATGCCATCTCAGCTCAAGATCCCTGCTCAGACCTCAGTCTAAGCCTCCTTATCTATTCCATCCAGCTCAAGCTCATGTCCCCATTATATAGACTAGATTTTTTTTCTAATTAAAATCTAAACTTATAGTTTAAGAGGCATTAGTTCAGCCTGAGAACACATATAGTAGGCACCAGGAAACCTTTCATCCCTTCCTCCAAAGTATAATAGCTTTAGTGAAAACCTTATTCTACTTCTGTCAAATGCAGATAACTTTCCAAAGCAAAGATATTATTTAATCTAAACAGGGTAATTTCCTTTCTCAACATGTCCATCATATAATTTAATGTCAAGCATGCATGACTTTAGGAGCACTTCCTCATCAAACTCCCAAAATAGGAACGGTTGGCAATCTGTGAAATACACGAAAATCAATAAGATGTTCTTGTACAAAGAGCCTGCTTAGATTAAACATATAGTGTACTGCGCTTTAGGTGGAAATCATACTGAAATGAAACATCAGAAGCAAAGGTAGAAGTCTGTAGTAGCTTTGTGGTTTGAGCTCTTAAGCCTCATTAACATTAATTATATGTGTGGTTCAAAGAGATAGTATACCCCAGGATATTTAAATTATTGTAACTGATTGAAATACAAACCCTACTGCAGGCAATTACAAGTGAAAATATTAAGGGTCTGATTCTGCAACCCCTTTCTCATCTGGTTAACTACCCAGTCATAGTGAATTTACCTACATGCAGGAGGGCTGACTGATTCAGGCTCTAATTTTCTAAATCAAATCTTCTGGTCATATTAAAAAAAGATAGCTAATCTTGAAATTATGTTTTCGGAAAGACATTTCTTGGCTATTTTTAGCAATGCAATTTAATCCTAACATTGTAGTGTTTGGGAAACTTATTTGGCTTTCCTTCCATCCTCAGTTACAATGAATAATAAGTAAGAATAATATCTATAATGTGTCACACTTACACGATGCCCTTCATTTCACAATCTTTAAGGACTACATGGACATGAATAACTTAAGCATTATGACAACAGTCTGGAAGTAAGGAATGTTGTGCTACAAGTAAGAAAATGGAGTGTGAGGAGTGACATGAATTATCCAAGTTGAGTCAGTGGTTGATTGGGAAGCTGAACTTGGACGTTCTAGCTCTTGCTTTTCCCTTCTAACCCTTAAGCACATTTTCTGCACTCAATCACTTGGAGTGTTCTGTCTCACCACAATCAAAACAAAAAACCTCATCAAAATGCTACAAAAAGAAAATACTGAATCACGAAACAGAGAACATCTGGACTGTGAGAGTGCTTGAGGAGGCTGCCTCCTGAAGGGCTTTCTAGATACCGTTCCCAGGCAAGCAAAGAAAAAACCAGGAGCAGCTATTCTCAAGAAAACGTTGCAAGATTCCCCCTGTGGATTCCTACTTGGCAGCTCTGAATATATTTTTAAAGCAAATTCTATGCAAAAGTTTGAGACGTGTCTGTAAGAGTAGGGGAGGAAGAGAAGCTGTGCTCACTCACCTACTGTGCATCTCATAGGTGCCACCAGCTATTCTCTTCACCTCACTCTCAAGATGAATGAAAAATAATCCAGCAGGTCTTTTTTTTGAACTTAGGTTTGCCTTAAAACTGAACTTTTTTTAAAAAGAGCCTATTTGCCACAGGATTTACTTTCAGACTTGGCCCAGTGCAGCACTCATTGCAATCAATACAGTCCTTCCTCTTACCTGCAAAGCCTATGGCTATGCATAAGCACTGAAAGACGATGGTAATGTCTGATAATCAAGAAAAAAATGAAGTGTTTCCCTTAGACATTTCTTGACATTATTATAAAAAATAATAATACTGAAAAGGAGAAAACAGAAAAATGAAATAACAAAATGACAGTGTAGCTGTAGCATATAAAAATGCCTTTGAGAGTAAATTAGTCACCTCTATGACTTTAACTTGTGATACAGTGCTTTCCTCAGAGCAATAAGAAACAATGAAACTGGTCCAATAACCAACAGCAAAATGATCAGCTTAAAATCTGGTAATTCACCATTCATGTAAGATGTGCACACACATACCCAGATACAGCTCTATATTCCCTCACGTGGCTAATTTTATAATGCTTACACTTAGGTTTGTCGGTGAATGGTTTCAGACCTGTCACATTTTGTCATTACAGGAGATCTGAGCTGAAAGATAAGGGGATGCTTCACTCAGCGAGCACTGATGCTTATAGACTTGAAAAGAGATCTCAGTCTTTGTGCTTGGAGGACTTTGCCTTAATATGGGCCTGAAGAGGCTCAAAGGATTCAAGTAAGGCCAGGCAGCACTGAAGAGAAGAACATATAGGGAAGTAAGAAAAGAAGAGGAAAACACAAAAAGAAAATGAACAAAAAGGAAAATTCCCCCTCTCCCAGTTACAGAGCAATAAATACAGAAAAAGTGTTGACTTAAATGGACTTATCCTGAACATGCTCCAGTTAACAGAAGGATGTATGAATCGAGGTGCTTTCAGCAAAATAACTTGGCTTTTTTTTTTTTCCGATGACTGGTATTGTTTCTTTGGCAAGGAAAAAGTTGACCCAGCCTCGATTTTCTAACATATGTTTCCCTGCATCTCATTTTGATCTGAGATGGAAAACATTCATCCTCCTCTACACCCGCGTTAGTTTGTTTCTGTATTTCTGTGCAGACTTTCATTGACCAAAGTGTTCTTTAACATCCAGGTGAGAAAGGAAAACTTTGTGGTGGCCTGCCTGATAATAATTATGGTTAGTTTAACCACTGCTGGGACCTGGCACAGGTTATGTTAGCCTCCGGCACTTTTACCTATCCATGTACCCACTGGGCTTAGAGTCTGGTTTGACATCATCTCAGAAGCTTTACTGCAAAGTCCTCAGACTCTTCAGATCTGCATGCGGCCCGTTGCCAGGCTGTACATACATTACAAGCAGACACAGGGTCAAGCATGCCAATGAAGTTTGACATTGTTTTGAAATGTACAGGCTTGGGACAATACAACTTCTGATCTTGTTTAATAGAAAACATTACACTGAACTTGACCTTCTGACTGAATGCAATGCTGCTCTAATAACATGTCTTTCTCATTTGTATCGCTCAAGGAAATCCTGCTCTCTGTGACATTAGTTTTATCTGCACCATCAATCTCCAGCAGAAAGACATACAGAAGCTCTGTTTAGGGGACTGCACAAATCTTTTTTATTATTATTAATGCCAAACATAGCCACTTCAGCTTTGTGGTCATTATTTTCTGAATTCATCTGTTCACTTTTCTGGAACTTGGGAAAAATGTAGGTTTTATATCTTATTTAATGATCTGTGGTTTGCACTGTAATGGAATTGCAAGCTACTGTCAAATCACAGATAATATGCCATCTGTGATGTTATACTAAGTTGTTGGGCCAAATATTCTTCTGGTATAAGTCAGCACAGCTTAATTTACATGAGCAAAGCCTTTTGATCAAACTTGAAATAACAAACTCATCCATCCAAATGATCTTTCCCTTCTTCTAATTCCAGAGCCAAAGTGAAGATTTCAGAAGTTGTATTACAGCCTCCAGGAGTGTGAAAGCACTACAGCAGGAAAGCAAATAAACAAACAAACCAAACCTATCCTTTTTAAAAGTTCACATACGTCTTAAATACATATTAGTGTGTTCTGTCTGCCTCTAAATATTAAACCCGTCAGTCTATAGCAGATTTTTTTATCGCCAGTCCTCAAAAATTAATGCATGAACTAAGCCTTTCCATTTGTTGGTGTTTAAGATCACTGTTTTTTCCTTGTGAAAGTAGATATTATACTGGGTCCAAAGCACGGTCGTATCTTGGCTCTTTCACCTGTACAATAACAAATAGGCTTTCTGATTGCATTATATTATTCTTGCACAAATACCTAAGGTAGTTCAAGTACCTGCAGCAGCCTGTCTAGAGCAATCGCCTTTGCTTTTCAACGAGGGCAGAATGTCGGAGTAAAATGGCTACTCTGCCTCCATGCTGTTTCTTATGGGCCTTAGCATGAGTCTCTAAAAATGGCATGCGCAAGACGTACATCTCAAGAAGGGGGCACTGACTGGGACTACCTGCCAAAACACCTCTACTCTGCAACCTGCCCCCGACTGCCCTCTGTACTGGGGATCCTCAGGGACAGGCAGGGAGGTTGCTGTGGGCAGGCAAATTGTTCAGACAGCCCACAGACAGCATCGTGACCCCTCCAACGATGGAGATGTTACGTGACCAGATTTGCACCAGATGGGGTGATCCGTCATGACTGTGATGAGGAACCAAAATTTTAGTAAGTGCTTGAGGCACTTCCAGTCATTGGACAAGAGAGAGAGCATGGCTTTCAGTGCCACCATAGTATGTTACATGACCTGCCTTTGCTGTAATGTTTTTCATGCTGCCTTAAAATCATGTGGAATCACAACTATTGTTGTTACCAGGCACTGGCAAGGGTAAGCACAAAGCAGATGCTGAGACTGTACTGCCTGTGACATGATGAGACAACAACTTCAGAAGAGCTCAGCGCTTGGGCAAAGGCACAGACAAGTAAGAGATAAGCAGCACGTGAGAAGGGAGCAGCACAAGTGTGTTCAAAACTTTCCCAGACTCTACATGTTATCGCAAATTGGAAAAGATAATCACCCCAGCAATTTTACAGGGAAAAAAAACTGATCTAGGACCTTTCAGAAAGACACAGCAATAGTTGCAGATACACCCACAGTCTGTTTAACATTCATTGGCAATAAAAGTGCTGGACTGAGAGAAGGTGAAAGCTGAAGCTCTGCCATTTTTATCCTCTGGAATTAAAATAGCTTTCCTTTTACTTTGCAGAGCAGCAGCACAAATGGGTCTGCCCACACCCACGCAGACAGAACCATGTTGCCAACTCTCAATCACTGTTTGGAAAACAAGCAGCTTTGGGAAAGAAAGGTTGGGAAGATTTTTCCACAATGTTCAGGAATGTTTGGCATGCAGAAAACCCCTGCTGGCTGCCTGCCGGCCTGCCCAGGAGCCAGTGCACAGAACTGCAGATTCTGCTGATATGGTCCAAATGTGTTAATTTTGCTGCTGTTTTGAGTGTTTTACATCATCCTTGTCCAAAGAAAGAGGTAGACAGGAGGGCCTTTTCCTGCTCCCCTTGAAGGCTGCGGCAGGTTTCCCTTCAAGAGCAAAGTGCCAGGATCTGTACCTGACCAAATAATGTTGTGTTTCTGCAGCTGACTGTATTTCCCTAAAAGTGCTTGATCTGAGCCATGGTTCCCATCCAGAATCCTGTGGCTCCATAACGACAGATGATGCTCCTTCACTTACTGTCGCTCTCCATAGAGAATGTGGGGTGTCCTATTGGTTGCAGTGCCCTCCCTGTTTTCTGTGGGACTGTGCCTTCCCCTAAAGCCATATCTTGGGCCCTCTTGCTTTCCACTTGCTGACTCACGCTTACACTGGGGCACCAGCACTGGCCGTATTAGCACTTTGTCAGGCCAGGAGAGACCACCAGCATGGATTATCTTCCTTGTAGTCCCCTCAGTTCTGGTCCTGCAGCAAACTGTTCATTTGCAGGGGAAGCCACCACAAATAGTGTCCTCGGTACCAGGTCCCTGCTCTGGCTCTGGTGCCACAGGCAACAGTTCTAGTGGGTGCTGTTTGAGAGATGTGACTTTTGAGCTGCATGCACTAAGGAAGCAAAAGATTCACACACCATGTACATCTAGCATGAGTTTTAGCCTCAGACATCAAGGACACTGAGAATGTTAACTGGATAAATAAACTCCAGCTTTGAACACTGTGCTCACTCTGGCTGTAAACACAAACTTGTTGATGCTCATATGCAAGGCATGTGCACGCTCATGTGGTTCCTCCCGACTTATGGCAGGAGGGATCAAGGAAGAAGATGTAAAGGTGAGTAAAGAAGAAAGCGTTTACAACATTTGCCACCTACTTATCCAAGTAACAGTCTGGACCTGGTTCATGTCTCACTGCCATGGGCAAGTAAGGTGGGAGCAATGGAAAGTGGTAGCAGTCCATTTTCAATCTCAAAAGCATTAAGAGGAGTGTGGCACTGAAATTAAAAATAATATTTGATTTCTGCCTCCAGGAGATGTATGCTTTCCTACCAGGGAGGTCGAATTTGAACAGGCACTAAGAAACATTTACATATCAAGACTGTAAGAACCAGCATACTGTGAAAGAGATCTGCAGGCCAGAGCTGAAGTGGCAGTGATTTTTCTGGTGATAGCAATTCTCAAGGAAGTAAACCACAGGGCTTTGAGAGCACATCAGAGATACACAATAATGCTTAAGACATTCAGATGAGAGCAGAAATTAGTCTGTTGGAGCTATTCCATATATGAACAAGATGCAAAGTAATGGAGTTTGCAAGCTGCTTGTGTGCACAGAGCTAACAAACACTACCAGGAAGCAAGAGGCCTTGTACTATGTGTTCTCAAAATATG
>WEKW01026050.1:24109-37429 GCA_013389905.1 Sula dactylatra | reverse complement strand
ACAGCCTAATGTACTTTAAAACAATCAGCAAAGGACTGCATTGCAAACCAGCTTGTCACTGCTGATTCTCTAAGATTTCAGTGACCACTGTTTTGTCTATATGGTTACTGTTTGTCCTTTTGAAAAACATGTGGCAATATAGCAAGTATCAATGCAGGAAGAAAGGAATATGGCTACAGCAGTAGTTTAACTATGTCCATCCTTTCTCAACACAGAGCTTGTGTTAGACATCTGTAGCCTGGACACTAAAGCACTGCATCTTTCCCCTTCCTCCCTTAGCATCATGCAACTTGCAGTGTTACCTAATGGCCTTGCACACTTCTGCAGCCTATGGTCCCACATCGTGTCTGTCATTGTTTAAACCAAATAAAATATATTTCGATTTTCTCTCTGCTTTGTTCCATATTTAAAAAATAGCAGGTGGCAAGTCAATTTTATTTTGCTTTTCATCCAAAATTTCATGCAGCTTTACAGTCATTTGTTAAACCTCACAAACCTCAAACAAAAAAATGTGTCTGTGCACTTTGTCAAGATGGAAACACAAGAACAGAGAGTTTAAATGACCTATTGAAAAGCATACCAGGAAATTAGTGGCAGAATCAAGAATGAAACAAAAATAAAAAGGTCCTATCTTACCATTTCTTGTACCAGCCATTGTACCATAGAGTCTTTGTCGCTGTCCTTGTAATGCAATGCATAGCAGTGTACGACTGCTTCCAGTGATGCTCTACCAGTAGCAGCTTCATTGCTTAACATTTGCTTTTTCTGCAGATGCAAAAATGTTGCAATAAGATTTTTCAATCTAGATTGTTTCTTGCCTATAACAATTTCCTCTAAAATCCTCATGTGATTCTTCAGTGTGTTATGCTTTGAAAACAGTATGTCTTCAACAATTTTTACTGCACAAGCAGGAATAATTTAGTACTAATATGTTGGAGTAGGATATTGGGATAACCAGAAAAGGTGACCCTCTTCTTAAGGGAAGTCCAGTAAGAGCTTTAATTTTCTTAAATTATTGCCATCCAAGTTGAACACTAGGGGTCATATTTAGATAACCACTGACATACTGCAGCGCACATCCAGGAGAAAAAAAAACAGCACACTCACCAATGATCCATGAAGGTTTAACAATTCACAGAGGAAGAGCAGTGATTTTCATAGTATACAGTGCAAATATTGGTTTGCAGTGAAGTTCTGGGTCGACTCCTGTATTTCTGTGCTTTCAGCAGGAGTTTGGAAACAAAGTGGGAAGGCTCAAAACATGCTCACAGCGTCAGATAAGCTCTGTCTTTTTGTCTAAAGGGGAATGCCCTTGCACAGGTGTCTCAGGATCTGTGCTCGCTCCCTTTTGTATTTTCAGTGCCACAACAATTCCAGTTCAGGAAAAGTGGGGCACAATGTTTTTGTTGTTGAGCTAAAGTGCTCTTGGGAAACCCAGAAAATTCATTTAGCAGCCAGATTCAGAGGCAGCAACACCAATTGTTTCATCAGTTTTACTAAGGTCTTGCATACTTACACGTTTCTTGAAGTTAACTTTCACCATCTATGCTCCCTACACAGAACAGAGCTGACTCCAGGCAAAGTACCTTGACATTACATAGATTCCTGGAAGCCCAGATAATGCCCTTATGAGGTACAGCCGTGCTGTAACATTAATTTGTCACCGTTCTTCCAGTACTGGAAAGAGACTGCAAGGAGATACATGTTTTTGTGGAAGTGCAGCTCTACTGGTGCTGGGAGACAGATGTGCTCCTTTATGCTGAACAAGAAATGCTAGAAGAGGCCTGGTGGATGTCTTTGCATTCGCACTGTCCCCAGCTCTGCCATGATTCCCCAGTGGCTGCTGTTACGGATTGTTGTAATTGTGGGTTGATGTCAGCTTGCAGCATTGTGCTGCTGCAGTTCCATACAATAAAAGGCAGGCGTAGAAAATAAACATTAGCTCGTGCCTAATGCCTTTCTGTCTGCATGGCTTGCTTGTTTCCTACGTTATAGTTTCCACTGTGTTGCCTGGTCACCTTTAAAAGTCCTAAGTATTGGAGTTTCCACCATTTCCTTTAGGAGACCATTTCACAATTTGAAATGTCTTGCTGTCCAGGAGGCTTTCCTGACATTCATCCTAAAATTTCCTTCTCTTAATTTCTCCTCATTATTCCTAATTAAACACCCATGTAAAGAATTCCTTCCCACAACTAGAGCCAGGTTGCGGCTGTTCTTTCATGTACGTGCAAGCTGAAGAAGGAAAAGGGAACCTGAATTTACCCTTGCCCTGTGAGGTAAATGAAGAACCAGCACCAAGAAACTCTTTAAAGAACAGTCTTTCAAATTTCAGGTGATGAACATATTAATATAGACAGTTAGTTTGAAGTCAGATGCTGTAGAAAACGTGAATCAGAACTGAAAATAAATAAGCAGTTGGAGACAAATAGAAGGTATAGTGGGTTTTCATTGACCTAAAGCCTTTTTAAGAACATTTGTTGCTATTTCATATTAATAATATGGTGTCTCATATATATATATTTATTTTTCAATCTTTCTTTGAAAATGTATTGTTACACATAAGTATCCGCACTGTTTTGTGGAGCTTCTTGTAAAACTCCATGACCACTACAACAACTCTTTCTTAAGTGGTTAACAAATTATTCTAAAGCCTTATTTTTTGTAATTTGCAGGAACAAGTTTCCCTTGAAGAAAGGATTCATGATCAAGCATGGCGATAAGAAACCCTCGATTTGTAGATTTGGCTAAGAATCACCAGCATTTTGGGTAAAAATCACAGAACCATAGAATCATTAAGGTTGGAAAAGACCTCTAAGGTCATCAAGTCCAACTGTCAAACCAACACCAGCATGCCTCCTAAGCCATGTCCTGAAGTGCCACATCTATGCGTTTTTTGAACTCCTCCAGGGATGGCAACTCCATCACCTCTCTGGGCAGCCTGTTCCAGTGCCTGACCACTCTTTCAGGAAAGAAATTTTTCCTAATATCCAATCTAAACCTCCCCTGGTGCAGCTTGAAGCCATTTCCTCTTGTCCTATCACTAGTAATGTGGGAGAAGAGACCAACACCCACCTCACTACAGCCTCCTTTCAGGTAGTTGTAGAGAGCGATAAGGTCTCCCCTCAGCCTCCTCATCTCCAGGCTAAACAACCCCGGTTCCCTCAACCTCTCTGCATAAGACTTGTTCTCCAGAACAATAATAGGAGATTAAGTCCATGTTGTCCTGGTTAAATTCTGATTTACCTGTCTTGTGCTGACAATTAGTTCTCCTGTAGTTTCAAACTGAGTGTGCTGGTTTTAATTTCCCTTCTCAAAAATGGTTGCACAACATTGCTAGTACTCAGCGGCTATTTTGGTTACATCTATCTCTGAGCCTCAACACTGAGTGCAATAACTGGTGAAATACTTCAACCCCTGAATATTTTGCAGGAAAACAAAGTTCTGTCCATAGAGAAATTTAGCAGTGTAGACATTTTTTGTTAAAATGCATAACTGTTCACAAAATTTGCTCTTCAAGAACCCATGTTTTTCCTTGTGTATATCAAGTTTATCTGGTTTGATTTCAGAAAAGTAAGAACAGTACCAACTGAGATGCAAAAGGACTAAACCAACTTTTAGCAGTCAAAAACCTACAGAAATAAAAAGGGACTTTAAAAAAAATGCTCCGATTCAAATGAAATGACTTACATTTAAAATATTCTTCTTTAAGATCTCTGGGAAGAGATGAGTTTGTCTTAAGAAATACCTTGGCTTTAAACAGCACACCAAAGCACACCAAATACCAGCTATTGAGACTTAGGTCTGTTAACTGGGACACCAAAAAATTATGTTACTTTCATGCTTTTTCCTGCTTGGGACAGAGAAGCACCACACAACCAAGAGCGCAAGCAGACATACTCTTTCCTACTCTGTGCATGGCTGGATTTGTGAGTTCGTTTCTAGCACTCGGGCATGCCAGGGAGCTTTGGGTAACTATCGCCTCCGACTTGTCTCAACAGGGTGGGTTTGATCTGGGGACAGGAAGTAATGTGATGCTGACCCTGATTTCAGGGTGGGCAAGGAGAGCACAGGTCCAGCTCATAGTTCGTAGGGATGGGCTGGGGTGTTTCTGTGGATTGCAGGTGGAAAGCTTGCTCCCTGTGCTGCACGTGTGTTGGAAAGGGTCTTGTCTGGAGGGAAGCAAAGCAGGCAGGGAAATGGAAAGAAAAAATATCTGGCTTCTTTGAGGCCCTACAGGCAGTTTGGATGCAAAGCAGGTGTAGTAATAGCAATATTTTTTTCTTCCTTGGGTGCAACATGACAAAAGAAGTGTGTAAAGGCTGAGATCGGTAGCTGGAACAAGCCTGCAACTCACGTGAGTTTTCAGAAAGCTTTACTGGTAGCATTTTCATGCTGGTAGGTTTTAAACAATTTGTTACCGTCTATCATTATGACCCATTTCAAATAATAAGGGATTATTATTCTGTAAATTAATATTAATTATTACTATTAATTCTGTAAAATGTCATCCTGAAAAGGGGAAAGTTTTACAGACTGTCAGAAGTTCTATATTTTGTCAGTTTCCAGCCTCAGAATGAGACTTTTAATGGGAGAATTTTTTCCCCCTCTTTCATACTATATAGAAAATGATTTTGAATGAGCCATTATGTTTATTTTAGCGTAATCTATTCCTAAAATCAGATGGACTATAACAGAAGGATAAATATTAAGCTACAGAGTTTCTATCCAATAGCCATAGAGGACTATTTTTATCAAATATGTAAGCTGGGGACAAAAGAAACAGCTGATATATTAAAGTAAGGCAGGTGGGGCAACTCATCAGAGGCAGGTCAGAGGCTGGAAGAATTAGCACAGGAGTTGTATACAGATCACCTCTACTTAATATGTTTCTGTATTCCAATAGGTAATCATATAAATTTTTGTACAGGTAATCTCATAAATATCATCCGTATGCTTAAATGTTGAATTTCACATTTCAAATCACAAGCTGGACACCTTTTAAAAGATGGCGAGAAAGACTTAGCTTGGGAATCACAGCATATGCAAAACACTCAAGCATGGGCATTTGCTGTGGAGATGTAGACAGTGGCTCATCTTTGGGGCACTAACTTCAGTAGTTGACTCTTCAAGTAACAGTTTCCCTGCTTTGGAGTAGCAGAGGCACCTACCAAGCATGTGGCTGAACATCCTCACTTCTTTTCAATGACGACTGGGGAATTCAGCACCTTGCAAGAACCAGGTAATGTTTAGGGAACTACAGTGTCAGGTTTGCTGTAATTTGCTGTAAAGCTGAGAAAACATTCCTTTAGCAAATTGTAGTTAGAGAATTGTTTAAGCATACTGCCAGAAAAATTTTTGATGCTGTAAACACCAGGACTATTTTCTGCAACCTACTTATCTGGGGTTTTATCCGAAATGCATTAACAAAATTTACTAATTAATTTACTAATTCATTAAGGAATGCACCACAATGCACAGTGCCCCACAAGTACATCTTGATGAAAGGTAATTGTTTTGCTTTAACAAATAAGAATACAAAAGGCAAAGACTGCAATATGTGAATATGAGAACTTTCACTTAAGGCCATTCTCTTCAAAATGTAGTAATCATAACTATTTGTTTAATGTTGACAGTGTGCTTGCTGCTCTGCAATAGCAAATAAAATAATATTTTAATATCTTTGAGCCAATATAACAAAGAACAGACATGACAGAAAGGAATGAAGATATTAAAATGACTATTTTGAGTTATTGCTGTTAACCTTCAATTTGATGGCTATTGTTAAAGAAATGAGTTCTCAAAATGGATTGAGTGGAGAGCTGCAATTTTGATGAGATTAAATGAGGAGGATTCGAAGCACAGTTTCCAGGCTGTGTTGTTTCTGTCATACAGGCAATGGTCATGCCATGTCGTGGGCACCAGTTTTAGAATACTTTACCTGAAATCTACCCTCTCAGAACACCATATAGCTTTTTGAAATAATACTTAGCTCTCCTAAAACTGAATCCCACCATTCTCAGGTTGTTTTCTTTTATCGTTTCCAGGTATCATGTTTAGTCTTCATCTAGACAACACAACAGACAAAAGGTGAAAATCCTTTGATTTTTCCCCCCTTTTATTAAATACACATAATACAAAATATGGTGTGGAATTTAAATCTGTGTTGGCTTGCAAGAAAGCCCATAAAGGCAGCAGGAATCCAAAATAAGGGATGAATAATAGAGAATATGTATAAATGTATATAATAGATAAGGAAGCCTGAAAAAATGAGGTCTGATAATATGAGCAGGCAGGGAGGGGAAGTCCCTATATTTCTATAGGCTGTGCCAAGACACATAACAGCAAGCGAAGAAGAAAGCTCAGGACAGGGATAAATAAAGCTTTGCCTAAGGGAGAGAAAGGGTGGGGGACTCAGGCCATCCCGGGACCTCTCTTTGCTGAAGGCGCGGAGGAGCTGTCAATCTGAGAGCTCTGCAGGACTGCAAGGTGGCCTTTGGATTAGGGACTAAAACGTCACCTTTCCCCTTGCTTCCCCACCCACCTTTCAGAAGGTGGTTGCTTCAGGAGTCTGTGGCTTCCTGACTTGATGCTTTGGTGACAGAACCTGCTCAAGGTGCTGCTGTACCCATTCCCCTACCCTGCATGCACACCGTGCAGCAATGCTGCAGTGTCTAAGTGACCCAGCAAACAGAGGCCATTCCTTTACTTTGGAATGGATGAACCATTGTGCCAGACAGGACTGCTCACTCACAGGGTCTCTACACCTCAGCACCCTTCTTGCCCTAAGCATTGCAGGTCTGTCCTGGCTTTTCAGTTCCTCTGCCACCAGTAGCTCATTCCTGCCCCTCCACAGCCCAGCTGGAAGAATGACTGCCAACACTGGGAAGCCTACTAGGAAGGCCACATGTGTCTGTAGAGCAGGTTCTCTCATGCTCTTCCTCATATTCCAGTGGGTCCCAGGGCATGGAGGCATTTTAGGGCCAGATGAAGAGAGAAGTGAGATAGCCGTGAGAAAAGTCTTTGGGGGCCCAGCTTCTCCTTGGAACTGTGATCAACCCCTGGATCACTTTGTAAGACAATTAGAGCTTATCTGAGGCAGCATTAACACCCAAGAGATGTATACACACTGTCTAATTTTAGACATCTAATGTATGTGCTCTTACAATAGGAAAATATGTATCTGAATATTCAGTTTTCTGAATAGCTCTGTCTCTCTCTCCATTAACTCTGTTGGGAGCTCAGGGATCCAGGCTCCCCTCTTCTGCATCATCTTCCACTGCTACAAGCCCAAAGTGGCCCAGAATATTGAGACCACACTGTTGCACAAACCACAGCTCTGCATTCCTGAGCTTAAGCTTTGGGAGCTGCTAGCTGGTGCATGAAGCAGAATGCCATCAGCATTTTTTCTCTGGATGGACCAGCCCCTGCTGTGCACAGGGAGGGACCGGGGGTGAGGAGGTCTCCCCATCAGCGAGCACTGCTGGGCATTTGTTCTCACGTATTCTCTGTGGTGCGCACCTGGACAGACCTCTTCCCCATAAACAGCCACGCTTGAGCTTCCCCTGTCTCCCAAGGGGATGGCACAGGGACCTGTGAGGCTAGGACTGTTATAATGAAGGCACACAGAACACAATAAAAAGCCTAGCAAACCAGTAGTTTTAGTCTTTTCCAAGAATGGGTGATATTTTTGTGACATTCTTAGCTCCTGTTTTATTCACTAATAGGATGTGATCTGTCTTGCAACCACTTCCAATCTTATCCTTTAGTGACACTGTATTTTATGAAGCTTGTGAAAATGATGAGACACACCAGAGACTGAGGACTGTTTGCTTAGTGGATTACATGAGGAAATTACTGGTGCTAACACACAGAGGGTCTTTATGCAGTTGATCTCTCCATGTATCTGGTTTAGTGACTCGTGTTGGCAAAGAAGATGAAAAGGGAATCTATGTTACAGGCAGCCATGGGGGCATGAAAAGAAAAATGCCTTCCTAGTCTGTGAGTTGTTTTTTTATTAGTGCATTAAAGAAGTTTTAAGAGTGTGCTATTTGCTGGTCACAATAAAAATGTTAAAAGTAACCAATAGGTAGTTCAAGTCCAAATTTTACTGCTTCCAAAAGCAATAAAATAGAGGTTTACAAAACCTAAAGAGTATTGAAATGTCTTTCAGATTAATGCGTTACCAAAAGATAACTTTTACTTTGGATTTTGTAAAAAACAATAAATGATACCAAACATGATTTATAAGAATGGTATATCTGATTAATCTTACTTTTTTGAACTGAATGAAGGCAAACATTGAGCAAACAAGAAATAATGAAAAATATATGGACTTGAAAAAATACTACTGAAATTCAAGAATCAAATTCTACATCTGCCAATGCAAAAATGGTTACCTGCATTTGCTATGAGGATGTCCGACTGTCCCTTGCTAGGGAGCGAAGATCCTCATTTGCACAGACACATGGTGTCATTCCTGTGATGCCTGAGCATGTGCTACTTTCCACTCCTGGCCATGCACGCTAAAGGAGTAGAGCAGCCATTGTACGAAGCGAATTCAAGGAATCGGCATGGTGTGTGCAGCTGTCTATCAGAGACTATGACTCTTTCTCTCCCACCCACCCTGCTCAGTGTGGCACAGAGATCATCAGTGATTCGAGCCACTGGAAAGAAAAATCACCTCCTTTGTGTGTTTTTTTCTTAATCCTGTGCTGAATCACATTCAGCGTACATTCCTGAAATTGCCATCCTGTGGAAAGACATCCAAATCATGTGCTCTTACAAGGACAGTCCCTCTTTCCTCTGCAAAAACTTGCCTGATCTTAGCTCACCCTTGCCCTTACAGAATGACTTGATTTGTGTGTGATTTAAAGATGAAATTCCAACAGTTTTCTTTAGCTGCATTGATCCTGCAGATATTCACATGGTATTGTGGAAACTGAATTTTGATCTTGTTCTCCTTCATTCAGATTTAGGGTATATCCCCCACTGTTCTATATTGCTACGTGTCAGCTTTCACCCATGGAGAATCTGTTTCCTTGGTTCTGAACCAGAATCAGGTGCACCCTAAACAATCTTGCCTTTTATTTCTGTTCTTAACAGAAACCTCTTGCTCCCTTCCTGGGACTTTCCCTCTCCCACATGTGGGACATTTAAGGCTCCAGGTTTTTTCCAGCATGACTCCAGAATTGTTCTGTCTACTTACAGCGAAGAAAATCAAGACATAACTAGAATCAGGCATTCAGTTTCCAATTTGGTTTCATCCTGAAAGTAGACTTTGCATGAAAACCAGCCATTTTAGTAAATCCAGCTAGCTTTTTCAACATATTCTCTGCCTTGGCTAGCCGTTGGAAAAGCCAGGTGTATTGCTCTGAGTAGTTCCTAGCGCAAACTGAAAAATACTCAGAATAGCACAGAGCTTTTCAGTGAGCTCAATCATTGTGAAAAGTAGACATCCAGGCTGGCCAAGCAGAGATGTGTCATAAGCCTGCGTACACATTCCTCTTGCACACAGAATCAAAAGTCAGGTTGTTGGTTGGGAATATACATGATTTAGAAGATTAAACCTATATAACAACTCTGAAATTTTAGCACTTTATGTTTTAGCAGTTTAAGTTTAAACTTTTGTTCTTCTTAGACTTAAAGACAAAAATAATAAACAGGATCAATTTCAAAAGTGACCTAACAATTTTCCATTAGAAAACAATAAATTCAGGAGCCAAAGAAAACTTGAATTTATTGCTATGTTATTTCTGCAGTATAAAATAAGTTTCTAATCTCTGTAATTTTATTTTCTTGAAATGTGGAGAAAAACAATGATGACAAGAAAAACAATTGGTGACAGTTTTTGCAATTCTGTAGCAGCACAGTAAATCAAAAAATACTCAGTAAATCCAAAATATTTTGGTGGACTTCACATGATTCATACTGATATAAGAGATTAAAATTGTCGTCACAGTTATATACAGCAGGCTGGAACCAATCTTGCCATGCATTATGAAAATCTTAATCCGCATTGTAACTTTATATGTGGAAAATTAGTAAAAGCAATATTGCAGTTGAGCACAAGAATTATGTCACTACCAGTTGCAACCCGTTGACAGCTATTTACAGTATTGTCTTGAGAGTGCTGATTCATTCCCACAGCCTGAACTGTGGCATTAAAGTTATTAAGAAAAAGAACAGAGAAGAAAGCAGCTCCTTATGTTATTGCTATTTGTTAACCATCTGACTGGGAGCCACTTGGGCACGTATTGTGCAGATACAACCTCTGTGGATGGGATGGCTGCCAAGCAGAGAACATACAATCCCTCCTTCTCTCTCTTTCATGCTCACTGCCTGGTGAATGTAGGTTGCTGTATTATGCGAGCTAACAACTTTTGTAATGTAGGTGGTTTCAGACAAATAGCAGAAAGGCAAACAACATGTCTGAGAAAGGAACAACAGTCTTGTCTGATGGCATCCCCACGCTGAGGGATGATTCAGGAGCTCATTTGGGTTTCTTTTCTCTTTCCCTAGCTTATTAACCTACTCATTGTAAGATGCCTTATGATAAACCAAAAAGAACAACGCCATATGCAGACCGACTGTCAAGCTTCTAGGTAGCTTTCCCCAAGCTGGCACCTACTGGAGCTCACTGCAGTTTCTGTCCAGTGTATGTGTCTAGGTTCACTTCACTGCTGTGTTGTTGGGTCTCACTGCTAAACAAAAAAGCAATACAGGCAGAGTGTGCCAGGCCCTGGGGAGCAGCCTGCGCAGCTGAGGGTGGAGGCTAGAGAACTTCTGCAGCCAAAGAATTTGATTTTCTCTTGATCTGTGACTTCAGTCTTACTGAAAAAGAACATCAACCACAAGAAAGGGAATTATGATCAGATGTTGTTGTCTAGGTCTGATAGTGTTTCAGACTGAGAAAGTCTCTCAAAGGGACAGTCCAATGAGGAGAAAATCATATAGCACCACTAATGATATTTTAGTAGGCTAATCTTTCCCTGTGAAAAGGGACCAGTTGTGATATACATTAGTGAAAAAGGAAGAACCAGTCCAATGAAGTTAGGAGGTCTGGAACAGCATATAGTAATTGGACCTAACAACAACTTTTATGAAGGATTTCTTCCTGGAAGGAGACAGCAAAAAGCAGCAAGCAGTATGCAAACAATCACTGTGAACAGTGCTTCTAGCTGCAGTTCATTTCCAATGCTCTGCCTCAAGCAGCAAGAGAAAATATCCAGCATTTCAAGTCTATGGGTGACAGGAGACAAAACTGCAGAATATTCAACACAAAACCATGCATGCCTAACACCCCAGAGATAATACCTACTCCGTAACCGCAGTCTTCAGTTCTACCCTGTGTTGTTCTTCCATCTTCCTTTTTAATGACTGTTGCCTAGGACCAAGTGTTGCCAGTCAAAAATCTCAATGGACTTTAAAAAATAATTAAAACTGCCCCACAAATTAGCTCTGTTATCAGTCACTACACATACAAACACACACACACAGAGCTTCTCCAGAAATATTCAGAAACCATGCAACTCTTTTTACTGAGTAATAGATTCTTAGAAGGGATATTCTGTTATTATGCATGTACAGAATGACCACCAGCAGTATTCTATCAGGGCATGCTCTGGGTGTACGTACCAAAGTGAGTAGCCCTGATGAGCAAAAGGGAAATGTACAGCTGAAGAAATCCTAGTGGCAAGACTTCTAGTGTAGTCTGAGGTTTTTCCTGTAAATGGGGTTTTTTCCTGTGCTTTAAGTTATAACCAAATGCTTTTCTACAAAACAATAGCAGTCTCAGCAAAAGTGTTTTGTTAAAATAAAAAAAACAAGGACCAAAAACAAAACCCGTTTAAACTTTTTGAAGAACAGAGGAAATCTAACAGACCTAAGAGCTCTGCTTTTCTTTTCCCCTAATTATTCTTGGCTAGATGTCTTAGCACTCACTTTTTATTTATTGATAACTGCTTTGAACTCCTGTGAGCTCATGTGTCAATTCATATGCTCTGTCACATGGAGTCAATTAGTTTACATTGTCTGACCACTGGCTGTAGCCTTTAATACATGTGGGACCTAACACAATTATCCCCAGTTATGGGGAAGTCTTACAGCAGTCAGTAGGAACATAAAATCTGCAGGAGTACAGTGTTTACTCTGCCTAGTACTTCCCAAGTGTCAAGGTACAAAACAAACCCCAAAACACAGGAAAATCCAAACCCATACCCAAGCTAAAGAAACAAACACCCCAACCTAAAGACAAGTAGAAGGATTCTTTCTTTCTTTCTCTACAGCACAGAGAGTTTAAAAAAGCCTTAGAGACATGATTTATCATTATTCACACAGGTGTGGAGTACTGGTTTCCCAAGAGTTTTCTTGGCTGTACAGCCTAGCAGCTATAAATCAGAGGTGCACTACCTGGTAGCAGCGGTGGTGGGTCTTCACTATCTTCATTTTGCTCCCAGAAAGGGCCTTTTTTAAGTGCCCACAGCACTTCAACTGTAGTACAATCACTGAATGCTTTGGAAAAATATCACAAACCAAAGGACAAAAGCGTATCTCAAAAAACATTGCTACTATTTACTTCTTATAAGACAGAGACTACATCAGCTAAGTGACTAAAATAATTAAAATGAAAATTACTGCAACTGCAGACTGATTAAAAAAATTAGATAATTTCAAATTAATTTCAAATTCATCTTGAAGTACACTGTCAGGCTTCCAGGAGAAATACTGTCATATTATCAGAGCTAACAAGCTAAGAAACATCACTGCACAGGGAAGAATATGCAAACATGCCTTTTCCTGACATTTTCTGAAGAGTGACACATTTTCCAACATTAGACGCCCAGCCTAAACTTGTAAATATGTTAAGTAATTTCAGGTGTTACAGTACACTTGGTGGACATTAGAGTACACGAGCACTCTTAATCAAGTAAGATCACTAAGAAAGACCAGAACAAATGCTGGATTAATTTCCTAGTGTAAGTAGAGGTAAAACTGCAGCCTTTACTGCTGTCAAATGGCCAGCTTTGAGAAATCACCAAAAAACTTGGTGGATACTTTGGCAACTTTCCACATGTTACAGATCTTCAAACAGGACAGCAAATTCAAACATACTGACCAAAGCCACGTTCTTGTCCACCTCTGACCTGAATAGGGCTAACAGTCCTGCTCACATAGCTTTATGTATGTTAAAAGATGAAAACACATCCTCTTAATCATACCATCCTATTTTAAAATAGCTTTTGATGGTATTGTTTTAATAAAGGTAGTTGTGATGATTACATACAGGGTACAGGAAAAGCCTGTCTTTAAATGACTGCAGCC
>WEKW01026049.1:0-38426 GCA_013389905.1 Sula dactylatra | reverse complement strand
GAGAAAATATGCTTACATTAAAGAGCCTTATTTTTTCACCGTTTATACTAAGAGGAGAAATATCTCCACCTCTGGATAATTTCTCTGCTCAATATTCACTGGCTTTTGCCCTTTGACAGCATCACCATGGTGAGCAACATGGGTGGAGTGACAGAACTGCTTCAATTTACAAACCTGAGTTGTAATTCACTGCAAACCTGTAATGACTTCTCACATCCATGGTGTCTCTTAACTGATATGCCTTGTGATGTACTCATGAAAGTTTAATCACATGTAGCCATGTTCTGTTGCAAAATATATACCGCACAGTTTTAATAGGGTTTGAAAATACCTGGCTGTTGATTTCCTACTGGAAAAGAACATTACTACTGTCAGAGTGATGTCTCAGCAGCCAGCATCGTGCACTGTAATAGCTACAGATCTTAGGAGGGATTCAGGGAGAGAAGCATTCACAGTTGTTTTACTTGCTGGAGAATAATAAACTTTTAACTGACTAAATAATATACTTTTAACTGACTAACTTTATTCTCTAAATAAGAGGTGAAAGATAATTTCCTGCCTCTTTATTAATGAATTTATTCCTATTTAACATTCACTTGCGTATTCCCAGTTATTATATGTAAACAGTATTGTGGAACATAAATTGGTTATAATGAACATTTTCTGTTTCTATTAGAAATACTTTGCTTTGATTGCTTAAAATGGAAATTGTGCTTAAACTGGGAAGGAAAAAGATGACTCTATATAAATCTTCACCAAAATCCCACTTTCTACTCATGGTCACAAGAGTCTTTGAAACAGCTACAATATTTTAATTAGTAGACTTCAGTCGTACTTATTTATATGACTATACGAGCATTTCTAAATTCCCAAAACTGTGCAATGACTTATTGTTTGTGATCTCTGTTTTCTCAATATATCTCATTATCTTAAGCCCACTAATATAATCATGGAATTATCCATGATTTTAATGTAATTTCTTCATAGATATGGTGATGAAAATCAGTATAATTGTGTATTTTTAGTATTCTGGTATCACTGAACAATAAATGTCATGGAAGAATTAAGTAATATTCTTTCTTTAGTGCTAAATTTAACTTAGAGAAATTTTAATGCATGTTAGATGAAGTTTTGTTTGCATAATTTTACACTTTTCCATCATGACAGGAACACTCACTAAAAGCAAAAAAGAAAGTGAAATGAACATAGGGTCATTCAAATTCTTTAAAGATGTGTTATTCAAAGTTTTATATTTATCATCTATGTTATGACATGTACCAGAAAGTGACTTGCTGTCCATCCTTTACTTTATTCTTTAAAGGTACAGGAGAAATATACGTCCAGCAAAATTTGCATTGTATTTGCCACTTTTCCAGAGATACAGTAAAATGGATCTGAAAAGACTGAAGAGATACACATTTTCTGTCTAAGTGGTAAGATACAGCAAAAAATCAGTGTCTAGAATTAGAATTCCACAGTTCTCCAACATGGAAATCTTTGACAGTTCTTACAATCTTATTGTAACATTTGTTGTTTTGCAAACACTTATATGCTGCATTGCAAATTTTGTCACAGAAGTATATTTATATATACACATTATATATATTTAGTATTTTTATATATATTTTTATATGTGAAGTACATATACACAGATTTTTTTTTGTTCTTGAATTCTTCATATCAACCGCTTAAGTGTTATTTTTGAACAAATTCCAACTCTTAAACAATATATATTGACATTGGTATGCAACCGTTGCATTAGCATGCAACATTGAGTAATACATCAGCATTGCATTAAGCCTTCATTATTCCCTGTATCTGTGACAAAACTGGTTAAGAGCCCCTAATGTTGACTGAGTTTTTGTGCTGCTTTTGTCCTTTGACCCTCCTCTTACTCCTGCAGCCATCGTGAAGCCTGCACTACCAAAGAAATATAGTTTATGCCTTCTGATGAAGATATCACAGGTGAAAAGGCTTTTCAGATCATAGTATAAAAATAAATTTAACCATGGAAAGTATGTCAAATGAAGTTTGTGTTAGAGATATAAGAATTTCTGTCAGAAGATTTAAACAAAAACTTTGAGGTCTCTAAAACTTCATGAAACTGGGAATGTAGTTAGATGTTCATCTCCTCCCTTCATTTTCCATATTGTCTCTTTAGAATGAATATGAACTCAGTCTCAGTCAAAACCAATATAGGTAAAATTGATGTGTATCTATCCATCTAGATATACAAAGAAAGTTTTTATGCATAGTAGATAGTCATAATTAGTATATTAATCAAAATTATATCATCACTAAATATAATCATAGAATAGTTTGGGTTGGAACCTAACCTTTAAAGGTCATCTAGTCCAACCCTCCCTGCAATGAGCAGGGACATCTTCACCTAGATCAGGTTGCTCAGAGCCCCATCCAGCCTGACCTTGAATGTTTCCAGGGATGGAGCATCTACCACCTCTCTGGGCAACATGTTCCAGTGTTTCACCACCTTCGTTGTAAAAAACTTCTGTGTTGGATCTAATCTAAACCTCTTTTAGTTTAAAACCATTGCTCCTTGTCCTACTGCAACAGGCCCTACTAACAAGTTTGTCGCCATCTTTCTTATATGCCCCCTTTAAGTACTGAAAGGCACAATAAGGTCTCCTTGGAGCTTCTCTCCTCCAGGCTGAACAACCCTGACTCTCTCAGCCTTTCCTCATAGGAGAGGTGTTCCATCCCTCTGATCATTATTTCTTAATTAATTTACTATGTTTATTGAAAAGTTAAGCAATTCACTGGCTGTGTATAACATAACTAGTCCAAAACAATTAGATATCAATATACTATTTTAGTAATTTCTCAAGCTAGACTATTTTCCAAACTCCTGGACTGACTAAACACTCTACTATAATGTATTAGAGGGTAGAGAAATTCTGATCCCATGAGACTAGTAGTTGCTATGGATACTTTCAGTAAATGTGATCACCTGAACTTCACACCAGGTAGACAGTAAAGCCTACCTCTAGCAGCAAAGTGGAACAGGAGGTAAAGCTTATCCTACAGTGTGTGTAAGATACCTATAATTTCCATTCTTATGGTGGAACGTTCCTGCACTTTTCCATTGTACTGCTTTCTTCACATATATCAAGAAGATTCATGATCAGCATTCAGGTAGGTGACCTTAGAGTAGGGAGTTAAATAATCATTTTGGTTGGGAATGGCTATGTTCCTGAATTGCTGCTTCACTCTAAAGTTACGGTAATGTAATAGAGCCAAATCCAGTGTTACGACTGGGTCATTTGGGACATTCCATCAGATGAAAAATTATATTTTATTCCAACACATACTGTTTCTTATTTAAGCAGGGCTTTGAATGTTACTCTGTCAGTGCCCATCTCTCCATAGTGGTAAGCTTCAGGTAAAAGGAACCTTTGCATCTTGGAACTTGACCTCAGTTATTCCAGGAGACAAGTGTTTAAGTGCCATGCTAAAATACCACCAGAGATTAAACAGTGACAGTAAAGAAATGGAATATTTCAGCCTGTCATATTTTTTTGAAACACAGAAAGAATCACACACCTGAACTGAGCCCAAAGCTCAAGTGAAATCCTCTTTTATGGTATGATAGTTCAGGCTCCAGGTTTGCAGTAAAAGTATCTAATGTAGTTGATGGGGCTTTAATGAAATAAAGATAAAATCAATCTCCAGTATTTACAAACATTCTTACAAGTACTTCTTTTTGTGAAAACCAAAGAAGGGGCACTGTGCATTTTATATGACACAGAGGACTTTACTCGTTGCAGGTTTTTAATGGCAAAAGATGCTGTCAGGAAGAGAAAGTAAAATTAAAGCAATATATAGAGAAAGCACTGAACTGGGTCTTGGAGGATACAGGCTCAACTTCTGGTGCGCTGCAACAACTCAATGCAAGGAAGTGAGTTTAAATACTACTTTTCCTGAATGAACATAATATATTCCTTTCTTGCTGCCTTTAAAATATATGCCATGTAAATATTTGTGTTGCAGTCATCTGGGACAATATGATACCATTATTTGGATCCAACTAACTTACATGTCTAAGCCTGACATCAAAGATTTTCACTGAAGTTAACTGTTCCTTTAGCTGAATAAATGTCAAGTCACTGCTTTTATAGTATTAGAAGAAGCTACTGATAGTGTAACTGCCTTAGGTGGGGAGTGAAACATATGAAAGAAAACATGTAGAAGTGGAATTGCTGCAGGAAAAATGAGAAGTGGAGAAGTTTAGTTAATAAAGAAATATGTCTGTTACAGATTGGAAATACATTCTGCTGGGAAGAAACATTCCTCAGGAATTTAAACAGAGTTGTGGACCTTAATATGTGTCATATATTGATGACAATATCAAAGATCAAATCTTTGATCTTTGATATCAAAAGATATCTATCTCTTAAGATTCATAAATATCAATTTTCATTATTGATATAAAATATAAAAGAGTTTTCAATGTTTTATCACATGAAATTAAAAGCAATTTGACATTTCTTTTGTCACATTTATTAAAAGAGTGGGCAGTTCACCTATAATATAAAATAGCTATAAAAAAAATGGAAATGTCTTGAAAATGTTAAACTAGTCTAGTTTGGAAAAAGTAATTTTCAATGTGAAATATTTGATGAAACCTCAATAAATTAATGAAATATTTTAGTATTATGGAGCTACGTTTTTCATTAAAGCGTTATTGGTTCATTTTTCTCTAGTCCTTCCTTCTGACTTCTTTTGGTAAGCCCAAGATATGCTGCTAATGCTGCTTCAAAACCACTTTATTTTTAATGCCAGAAGATACCTTTAGGAAGAGAAAATATGATTGAGACCATGTATACAGAAAACACAGAACTGGGACCTGGAGGATACAGNAGTTTAAATACTGCTTTTCGTCGATGAAGAGAGTATGTCCCCATATTGCTACATTTAAAATGCAATACATCATCAGAAATTGTTGCCTTTTAACAACTAATTTTCTCTTCCCCACCTCTGGTCTTAAGTTAGAGACTTTCATAGCACAGAAAACAGTGTGGAAATAATTTTCGTAGCTCTGTTTAGTTAAGTCAAGAGATTTTGTTTAATTAATCATCCCTGTTGATGACATTAATATTGAACTAACCAGCTTGAGGTGTTGGATCAATCTTGACCTTACTTGATTTACTATAGTCAATTTAGAGATGAAATCAACAGAACTAAAATCTCTTCAAGGTGTTACTCTCAACTTCTAAAAAGATGATATGCTCTGCTTAAAAGGACAGACATAGGACTGATCAAGTCTGTTTTTTCATTTTCCACCTGAAAGTCAGGAGTCTGTTTGTTGTGTTCAGCCAAATGGTACTTTATTTCAGTATGATTTCTCTGCATGTACTATTAGCTACACATTCACATTACTTTGCATTGTGTTAACCAGAGATGTTATCTGAAGAATTGGTAACATCTCTTCTGTGATTATGGAATTACAGAATGGAAATAAGGGCCAAAGTCATCAAACTGCTAAGCTGGAGAAGCTGGCCTCTCTAGCTGATATGGACCAGATATGTCTCTAGCTGATCCAAATTGCATACAAGAGTGGGTAAAACAGAATTGTCATTTAATTAACAGGTCCTTCAAATCCATGGAAATAAATAAATGTCCCACCTTATCCAACCCTGTTTTCACTTTATGAACTGTCACATATGACACTGTCCTTCTTGGCAGAAGAGTGCATGTGAGTGGTGATTATGTAATACATGGCTTATTTTCTGTCATAACTTGAGATGTTGCATTCTTCTGGATTTGGAAT
This sequence comes from Sula dactylatra, assembly GCA_013389905.1. Lineage (NCBI taxonomy): Eukaryota > Metazoa > Chordata > Aves > Suliformes > Sulidae > Sula > Sula dactylatra. The sequence continues at coordinate 32,638 of WEKW01026049.1, read as the reverse complement.
AAGTGGATGAAATATAACAAGTGAAGGTGACCCTTCACTGCCCAAAGGATTTGTATTTTTTATATTTCTGCTTAGAATTAGAGTGAAGCACCCGAATATAGTGATGTATGAGGGAAAAATAAGAAACAGCCTGTGAGCATAAGGAAACTTGGAAGATAGGGAATTAGAAGAAAAGATAAAATAATAAATAAAAATGTTTTTCTGGGTGAAGGAAAGAGGAATGACAAAGGGAGCTTACATTCATTGATCATATTTCTCTTGATAGAAATTTCAGAGATTTGTGGCAGAGAGAAAAGTACCATTACTGGGAGAGAGTTTAAGTGGGAGAAAATGTCTTCTACTGAAATTGTAGTTTCAGTGTAAATGGGAGTAGTCAAGTTCTTTAGCTGAGAGGATGGCTTGAGGACAAACAAAGAGAGCAAGTTTAGTTGGAGAAATCAGCCTGGTGTCACAATTTCTGTAGAACAACATTGAAAATACAGGCAGGAAGGAAGCAGGAATTGTAAATTAGAGGTCGGCCATTGGCAGGGTAGATAACATCTTAGGAGGGAGTCAAAGGTGGAAGGAAGCCTTGAGAGTGTCTGTTGTCATGGCAATGGAGAGATCAGAGATCTGATGTCCAATCCTCTGTTCTGATGGTCAACATGCCCTGCAAAACTGGCTGGAAGGACTGAGCACTAGAGAGGGGATGCTCAGCAACACTTGAGAGAGAAGGAGCGGGGAGGAGGACAAGTCATGTTTGGTGAAGATCATGTAAATTAAGGGCCTTGTTGCTAACAGCAAATTGCTAACATCAGTATCTCCTGACACATGGTTCTCCAGCTTTATGTCAAGGTTACAAGCTGGCCCACATTCTTTTTTCTGAGACCTCATGACCTAACAATGCCTTCCGTTTTCTAAGCCAGTGAACATTGCTGGCACTGCCAAAATGAAAGCTTTGTTCCTCTGGGAGGCAGATGTCAACTATGTGTATTATTGAGGCAAACCACTAGGATGGCTTAGAAAATTAAAATCTTAAACAGAGAATAAACAAATTTTGTAGGATGGATTTGAATGGAGAATATGGTAGGAATGTAGGCAAATATAACATACTATAGGCTGTCTTCTATAGTCTTAATGAGGTGAAGAAAAGATTGTTGTGTTGTTTTAACAAGATGCTTAGCTCTTTGCTGTCCTCTTGAGCCTTGTAGTCACCCCCAATAAAATGATAACCAGGCAACAGACCTCATTAATGAAATCTGGATCTTTTCCTCTCCCAGGCCACATCTTTGCTATTTACTTTGTATATTGCACTAGATTTAGCCCTTTAAGAAGAATTTTACATCCTGCTTCTTTTACTGGAAACAATATTTCGAGGAGTTCCTTTATAATAAACTCTGAAGGTGTAAGTGCCAATTTTTATAAGACTGGAGTTTTTATAGCAGTGCGTAAAGTTATGTTCACATTTCTGCTACAAACCTCATTTTGGAAGGACTTGTAAATCTGCTACAATATATCCTCATTTGAGGAAAAAAGGCTGGAATACCAGATAGTGCTTATATTCATTAGACTTCTGTATCTGAGCTAACTCAAAGGGCCTTTTTCTCTAAAGGTGCCTGCTTAATTAGATAATTACATGGTAAACTGTAATGGTTACTCTAATTTCATCAGAGGATTAATGTGCTGAGGGTTGGAGCTATTCTTTGAACCCTGGAGACAATTTCTGCAATCTAGACTAGTGGCAAATGGACAAGTCATAAGGGAGATACTTGCAGTGCTCCTGTCTGTACTTTGTCTCTCGAGTGAATATATTTGTTCCTTTTTTGCTGACAAGGAATTTGGCATAATAGGCTGTCAGTCCAATACCTTTTGGGCTAGACTGGCCCTTTTTGGACACCAAGCACAGCTGCTGCATTTTCTTGAAGACAGTCAAAAACCAAGACATCTTCTTTGAGGAGAGGGATAGGGAGATGGATAATATCTCATCCTATCCTCTGGGTGCAAACGGCAGTTCATGTTGTACTGTCCTCAAGTGTGTGCTCTCCCTGTGCCCTAGAGAGTACTGAGCACAGGGGGTTGTATGCAAGTCTGACCTCCTTTCCCTACTGCTCTAAGTCAACATTGTTTGACTAGACTGGTGAATTATATAGTTGTCACTGATGCACTAAGCATGAATAACTCAAGATGGTTTGAATTTTAAACTACTGAGAGTATTCTTGGAAGATAGATGAGCAGAGGTGGGGTGCGAGTCAAACCCGTGGCACCAAGGTACCAAAGCTAGGCCAAAGGGAATACCAAGCATTTAATTGCTTTTGCCATGCTGACTGTGATATATGTCTTTAACTAGCTTATGGGCAAGAGTAGTCAAGGGAAAGCACATACAGGCAATATGGAAAAAAGGTGCATGTGGTAGGCAGAGCAGTTCGTGCCTCGGCTCAGGGAGGCAAAATAGCTCCTGTCACATGACAGATGTCTAGTGTGTTCCCTCAGGGTTACTTCTGCCAACAGATTTCAGAAACTGTCCAGTGTTTCAGGGCTAAAGGAAGAGGCAAGTGATCTCTTCTCGACACTATAGATTTGGCCTTGCCAGATAAAATATTGTTAGTGTTTTCCCCAGGTAGAAGCCAAAAAACCACTTTTTTCCAAAAGATCCAAAGTTTGGACAGTAGTTACTTCTGACTCTCAGTAAAAGGGATACAAGACAGATTTGGTTTTTTTCATTAGAGGCATTGTTATCTTCTCATATTCCTGTTTACTTAAGTAGTATTAGTTTACTCCAGTTTACTTATCTTAAAAAAGCATGATGTCAATATAACAAAACCAGAAAGCATCACTAATAGTGAGTCTAACATTCTGTACAGTGTGCAGGGGACTAATAAAATGTGTTCCTTTCATCTTACATCACTACCAACCATCATAATAAAATAAATAAAATGCAGATGTCCCCAAAAGAACACAACAGATTCAAAGGCTAAATCCATGCACCAGCTTTCAAAAAACTTGAAGGTTAGGACACTTGTAGCACTGTTTCTAGTTCATATATTTCAATTTATCTGAAGTATTGGCTTTGGGTTTTGATTGCCCCACCTCTTCTTCAAAAAGAGAAAATGCAAACAAAACCCCCTACACTAACACAGAAGGCCATAGAGATTTATTTTTTTATAACCCATTATAATTCTGAAACATTTCAGTAATTTAAAGCAGCTAAGTCAGCCTAGACATTTTTCCTTCTACAAATCTTGAACTTCAGAGCTCTCTGCCTCAGAAGTAATAATTCTATTTGTTGTAATAAATTTTATGGCCAGATTTCTAAAGGGTGTAATAGCCACATTTGTAAGAGGTTAAATAGGTTAGTGTCAAATCAATAACTGCAGTTTTCTGCGTAGCTGCTTAAAATAAAGATATTAATCTTGTGGTTGTGAAAAGGAGGTGCTTATTTTTACAAAATACCTAATACATCTTGATTTGAATAATGAACTTAAATCAGTTCATAAATCCCCAAATGTATGTATTTTTAGCACACAATTATAAAATTCCTTTTAATATTAGATACTATTTAGGTTATTTTTATGTATTCCAATACTTTGGAATACTGACCTTTCAAATATTTAGATTTTAAAGAGGTAGTAGGCATGAGGACTCTATTATTTAAGCACTGTAGCCTTTGAGACATCCATAGTACAATGGTGTTATATTCTTTGAGATCAAAAGGTCAGCAGTTTTGCAGTAAGCACATCCCTCATGGATTAATTATAATGAAATTACTCATTTGGAACACTATGGCAGAGCTTTGACACTATCCAAGCTGCAGTAAAAATTTCATGTGAGCTTTCTTTACACTGGAAGAAATGCTGCAGTGACAAAAGATGTTTTATTTATAGCAACCCTGTCTATACATGAGAGGGAAGAGCTACTGCTCACGTTTTGAGAGCCAATATTTTCACTGTAGCGTGTAGTTATCCTTCAGCTACATTACAGCTTTGATGCTTAAAATAGATGCACATCATAGGAAGAATAAAAATGCACTTAGCTATTATATTCATAGCCCTCAACTTTGAAAGATGTCTTGAAATTTGGAAATTCACCTTTTAAAGATTATTAGAGATATTTTTAGTTTCAGAAGTGAAAGGGGACACAGTATCTGAAAAGGAGAATATCTGGGCTTTCTGAAGCATAATTCAGAGAATAATGGCATTCTTGAAGATTCCTAAATCAACCCCAGCCTGATGAAGTTGTTGGGAGTTGCATCAGACCCAAGTGTACATATAAGCAGGACTCATAGATCTGTGGGTTAACATGGAGACTCCTAGTCTGGATTGCAGCTATCAATGGCTACAGGCTGTTCAGAGGGAGAGGTGAGGAAGGAGCGGTGGAGGCGTTGCCCTCTACATCAAGAAATGGATATAGCGTGAAGAGTTGTCTCTGAAGAATAGCCACAAGCAGGTTGAAAGCTTATGAGTAAGAATTGGAGACAGAGGCCACAAAGGGAACCTTGTAGTTGTTATCTACTACAGGCCACCTGGTCAAGGGGAGCCTATTGATGAAGCCTTCTTACTGCAGTTGCAGGAGGCATTGTGCTTGCAGGCTTTCATCTTGCTGGAGGTCTTCAATCACCCCGACATCTGCTGGAAAAGTAGCACAGCAAGCTATAGGCAATCTAGGAGACTCCTGGAATGCAATGAGGATAACTTCTTAAGCCAGGTAATAGACAGCCCTACCAGAGGGGATGTAATGCTAGACCTGTTGGTCACCAATGCAAGTGAGCTAATGGGTGACGTCAAGACTGGAGGCAGCCTGGGCTGCAGTGATCTGGTGGAGTTTGCAGTCCTGAGGGATATGGGTCAGATGAAGAGTAAATTCAGGACCCTGAACTTCAGGAAAGCAAAATTCCAGCTCTTCAAAGAGTTTGTCAATAGGACCCCCTGGGAAACTGCCCTCAAGGACAAGAGAGCAGAACAGAGCTGGCAGATCTTTAAGGGTACTTCTCATACAGTGCAAGAGCTCTTGATGTCCAGGTGTGAAATCAGGAAAGAAAGGCAAGAGACTGGCATGGATGAGTTGAGACCTCCTGGTCAAACTAAAGGGCAAGAAGGAAATACACAGGCAGTGGAAGCAGGGACAGGTATCATGGGAAAAGTATAGGGACGCTGCCCAGTTGTGTAGGGATGGGGTCAGTAGGGCCAAGGTGCGGCTGGAGCTGTACTTGGCAAGGGATGCAAAGAATAATAAGGGCTTCTACAGGTACGTCAGCCAGAAAATGAAAGTCGAAGAAAGTATACCCCACTGATGAGCAAGAGTGGCAAACTGGTAACAACGGATGAGGAGAAGGCTGAGGTACTCAACAACCACTTTGCCTCAGTCTTCACTCTCTTCCCACACCTCTCAAGTGGATGGACTGTAAGATGGGGACTGCGGGAGCAAAGTCCCTCCCACTGTAAGAGAAGATCAGGTTCATGACTGCCTGAGGGACTTGAACATATATAAGTCTATGGGACCTGGCTAGATGCATCCCAGAGTCCTGAAGGAATTGGCTGATGTAGTTGCCAAGTTGCCAAGCTACTCTCCATGATATTTGAAAAGTCATGGCAGTCAGGTGAAGTCCCTGGTGACTGAAAAAAGGGAAACATTGCACCCATTTTTAAAAAGGGTAGAAAGGAAGACCCTGGGAACTACCAACCTGTCAGCCTCCCCTCTGTGCCTGGGAAGATCAGGGAACAGATCCTCCTAGAAGCTATGCTAAGGCACATGATGGACAGGGAGGTGATTCAAGACAGCCAGCATGGTTTCACCAAGGGCAAGTCCTGTCTGACCAACTTAGTGACTTTCTGTGATGGCACGACTGCATCAGTAGACAAGGGAAGAGCTATGGTTGTCATCTATCTGGACTTCTGTAAGACCTTTGACACAGTCCCCCAACAGCATCCTTCTCTTTAAACTGGGGAGGTAGAGATTTGATGGGTGGACTGTTCGGTGGATAAGGAGTTAGTTGGATGGTTTCCTCCAGAGGGTAGTGGTCAATGGCTCGATGTCCACATGGAGACTGGTGACGTGTTGTCCCTCAGGGGTCTGTACTGGTACCAGTACTGTTTAATATCTTCATCAATGTCATAGTGGGATCGAGTGCACCCTCAGTAAGTTTGCAGATAACACTAAGAAGTTGAGTGGTGCGGTTGACACACCTGAGGGATGGGATACCATGCAGAGGGACCTGGACAAGCTTGAGAAGTGGATCTGTGAGAGCCTTATGAGGTTCAACAGGGCCAAGTGCAAGGTCCTGCGCCTGGGTCAGGGCAACCCCCTGATATCAGTACAGGCTGGGGGATGAAGGGATTGAGAGCAGTCCTGCAGAGAGGGGTTTGGGGGTACTGATGGACGAAAAGCTGGGCATGAGCTGGCAAAGTGCACTCGCAGACCAGAAAGCCAATCGTATCCTGGGCTGCATCAAAAGAAGCGTGGCCAGCAGATCAAAGGAGGTGATTCTGCCCCTCTGCTTTGCTCTGGTGAGACCCCACCTGGAGTGCTGTGTATTAGTTTGTGTAGTACCAGCACTTGCTCTCGTTATAATTGGTGCTGAAGCCTCAGCACTGTATTGCAGCATCTCTATCTCTCTCTCTAATAATAATCTGGTTGGTTGCGCTGAATCTCTGACAGTCTCTGTAATTTCATTGACAAGAATTTAGAAGCTGATGGAGAGAGGTTGTACCAGCAATGTTCAGATTTCTTATACTGTTCATTTATAAAATAAGCATGAACTATGATTACTGAAATTTGGAGGTTCCAGCTGACTGCTGGGTAGGCCATTAGATTGGATGTTTTTTATGGTTGGAAATGAAAAATTAATTTCAATTTTGAGTAGGTTTGAATCTGAAATAATATTTTAAATAATAGTGGGGCACTTGTAGACTAAGTAAGCAGCCCTAGAATTATGGACAAGTTTCTAGAACTATAAGCAAATGTAGACAGTGAGTATGAGACAGAAAATATAATTCAGATTATAAAGAATTTCAGAAAAGCTGAATTCCTATAGTTCTAGTTTAAATACAAGGGAACTCTAAATTCTTTCCAACCTCAATTATGTCTCTCTCACTGATTCTACCTACACTTTTATCAGTTTCAATCCCTAAATCACTTCACTCCCACCAGTCACTTGACAGTTAACAATAAGCAATGCAAAGTTTTCTTTAGGTTCGCTTACATTTGTGAGCATGAACTTTTCTATATGAAGTATGTTGTCTGTAACATTAACCTAAGCAGCCTGCAGTTTTGACAGAAATGCCAGCAGATTAACTATGAGTTATGTAGGCAGAAAAATTCCATATAATTGTGGAGGTTTAGTTGAGATGAGCAAAGAAATTTGACTTATTTTGAAATCAAAATGAACATACTCAACTGTGACTGTACCTCCATGAAACTTTCATCGTCTTCCTCTTGGAAGTACCGATTACTCTACAGCTTTATTCTACAGCTTTATTCAAGATTTCTGTGTGGCTTCTGAGGCAATATTGATGCTTCAGTGAACCATCTACTATTGTTTTACTTCAAAGGGAAGCAATAAAATAATTCCAAACTCTGGGATCTTCTGATAGTCTAGGAACCCCCTGCTGAATAAATGTACAGCCAAAACATTATTAAATTCTCTTTGAAAAATTGGTCTATTGGAAACAGTATTCTGTAATGGAAGTTCAGCTTAGTATATCGTGATCCCTGTGGGAAAACCATCGGTGGGTTTTGCCAACACAAGTCCCTGCCTGGCCTGTCAAATGCCAAAATAACATTTGTTTTCTAGGTAATAAAACTGAAAAAAAAACCCAGAATTGTTCTCCATAACATGCTTAGGAATCAGATTGAATCATTGTACAGCAACTCCATGATGGTTAACAATTTTGAGGTACAACTCAGTAGTTTAGAACAGTAGTTATTTGTACACAGTATTCTTGAGAACAAACTCATTATCCACTTGCTTTATTTAAAGTGGTCCTAAGCTTGTTCTAAAGCTAAAAGACACTTTATTTTTCCCAGTGCTATCCACTCCTCCTCCCCATGCAACAAGACACATCAGCCTAGGACTTGCTATTCAGGAGCGATGGACTTAAACTTTATTTCTATGTGATTTTGATAAGTGGATTCTGAGAATTTTGCAAAGGGGATTTTAAACCATTGCTTTGTAGAAACATCTAAGAAAGCACTTATGCTGGAACATTCATGGTGGAGTGCTGCAGTATGTGAAAGAGGAACTTGTTAAGGTCCAGAAGTAGTAGACTTGTTACCACCGAAGTTTGTCTAAGCCTTGCCTGCTATGCTCCTATGTTAAAAGAAGCTTAAAGTTCTTTACAGCCTGATCCATTATATGGAATTTCAGACAAGACACTTGTAAGAACATTTCTTATCTTAAAAATAATTTATGCCAATGAAGAATAAGCCTAAGATGTTCCCATTCCAATTGGTTGTCCCAGAACTTATTTAATGTATCCCAGTATTGTTGGTAAAATTTAATACTGTGATAGATTTGGGGAAAAGGGCAAGGGAAAAAACAGGCCTGGGAGAGTTAGTGGGAGCTCCGGATTTAGGGTGGATTCAGGGCTTCAAGGAGGGGAATGGAAGACAATCCCTTTTCTCTCCTCCTCAGTTATTACAACAATTTTTGTTCAAGATTCAGTATCCCACTCTACTTCTCATTTAGCTATCTCCTTTTTTACACAGCTATCTTCCTTCCCACCACTTTTGAGTAATGTGCAAGAACACCCCTCCAACTCTCTTTCTTTTGCTTCCCAATTTGCTGTGAAGGGACAAGGGATAAATTCTGTCTATTGTTTTACTAGGGACAGGACACAAGATACAAAACAGAAGAGAGGACACTCCTGCATATTTCCATGCTAGTAAATAGAAATCTGGTCAGGTGTTAAGTTATAGGACAACTAAAGTTAGCTTTCCTACAGACAAACAAAATCTGCCATGCCCTCCTGTCTTCTGCTCTATGCTGCTGGATTGACATTTGGGCATAAACAATCACAGTTTATGAAATGACTGATGAGTGAGGCTCTTAATTTGATGGATGTTGCTGCTGTTTGAGTGAAAGAGAAGAAATACCTCAGGACAGCTTGATTCAGCTGCTGCTGCTTTTGACTAACCAGGTCTGGGGTGAAGGTGGATGAATACTAGTAGCTGACTTAGCGTGGGTGCAAACATTAGTTTTACTGCTGTTGTTGTTCTTGCATGTTAAGTGAAATAAATACAGCGGCAAATAGCATATTTTTGCTACAATAATTACATGCCCACTAGTGGCTCTATTGTACAGACAACAATATCAAGGTATCACCTTCGTAAGCAGAAATGTGGCAATAGTATAAAAAGTATAGGTAGAACAAGCATTTTTGCGAAGGATCTGCGTGTAAGGAAATAATCTGTTTAATGCTGCTCAGAGGTTAATCTGGCATACTGGAGTCCTGGCCTCTAACTAGTCTATTTAGCTGTCATATTCAAACATGGAGTTTTTAATCCCTGCTAAGGCTTTGCAAAGGGAGTTGAGCTGCAGTAGAACCATACTGACACCAGGAGGTTATCAGCATTACTGGTAAAAGACGTATGAACATGGAACTATGAACATGTCTCACAAAAGCTTTTTAAAAGTGCAGTCAGTAAACAAAAAAAGGACAAAAAAGACCTGAAATGTCCACTTTCATTGCAGATTTTTTATCTGATGTTCTGTTTTCAGGATAGATATCCTTATCTCCTCAGGGGTTTAGCTGAAGGCTTTTCAGCTAAGCCTGCACACCATGTAACCGTGAGAATGAGAACTATACCTTTCCTTTGGTAGTCATAATAAGGTAGGAGGTATTAATAGAAGAAACTCTGCAAGAATAAATTCGAGGATCCATTCAAACAAAGGAAAGTTGCAAGTCTGAATTTCTAATAAAATATTATGGAGAGGTGTTTCTCACTTCCACAGTTTTGTTTCTCCCCTCTTAATTAAGGTGTGTTGCAACTGGCTAACTTCTAGCACATGTGTCAACCCATCGTTTCTGTTGCACTCTGTTGCAAAAGCAGGAAAGATCAGTTGAAACAATTATGAAATTGGAGCTCTGCACCACTACAAATCCTATTTTGGAAATGAAGATGGCACAGCAGATGACTCTGGTGGTGCACACTACCCAAAGTCAGCTACATAGAAAATACCTGGCATTTGCAGAGGCAACTGCTCAACTATTCAGACCTTTCGAAGACCAAAGTGACAACTTCAATCAAGAAAACAAAATTAGAAAATGAAATGTATAAATTTAATGTGGTGGACAGAAACTCTTTGGAATTTAGAGGAAAGTCAGCTTTTTTACCTGGGGGAACTCTCTTCTGTATAGAAACAAAAACTTTAATGTAGGAGTTTGGATTTGAACATAATCAAAACCTTCAGGAAATCATCCTGGACTTCTTTGTTTAGAACCATAAGTGTGAGGCTATGATATCTTCTTTAATATCATATCCATCTAACTCTGTCCCAATCAATGATAATCTAGGCAGTAATTCTTAGTTCTTAAGCAGCAGAGTAGATGGAAATACATATCTGTTTCAGGTCATGAGGCCACATCTCAGCTAACTAGACTTTGCAGGGTAAACCAAATAATATAAAATAGTATTACAGCTGGTCATTGTGGGTAGAGGCTACCAGACTTAGTGATAAGCCTAAATATTTTTGTGATGCACCAGATTCCACTGGAAGTTGATTAATGTGTCATACAGGGCTTAGAGCATTTTCTCAGTGATGCCTTGGTTGTGTCTTTGAATAGTGGTTTGTAAAACTACGGTGCTTTCTTTGGTGTCGCACAGCGCAAAGTGTTGCTGGGCATTATGACCCTATTTTTTTGATGGGTAAGTTGAAATTGCTGTCTCACCTGGAGTTATATTAGGAAAGACATCTGAATGTGAAGCAGCTTTGTTGGTCATTGCAGGGAATAAATGCGAACTATTAGTATCTGTCTAAGACATGGGGGATACAGAAGGGGCGGACAGTGTACGTACTCTACTTTTATTGAAATGATGGTATGTTTTTGGAGGTGATACTTGCACTGAAGAGCAGACTCTGTGCAATTATATAGCCCTAATTCCAGCATAGTATTATTTTGGAGCATTTGAGCTTCGTAACAATTTTCTTCTGGGATTTAGTTGCAACCACAACCCGAAACCTTCCACTGCGCTGCCACTAGGTGGGGAAGTCGGCTAACAGTTTGCAAAATCAATGCGCTTTCCTGCGTGGGGAGAGGATTCGTCCTCCGAAGGCTGGGTGACACTCGCTGGCTCAGCGGGGAAGGGAACCTGCAGACCTGGGGCTGGTTCGCCCCGAAAGAGTAAGTCCAGTCTGCATGGGAAGTCAACATGAGCCTGCTGCTTGAATGGGCTTAAGCTGTAGAAAATTAAACTTCAGTTTCCAGTTATTTCTTCTCCACTTTTTTCTGATTATTTGGGAGCCTCTAAACTCCTTGCATGAAATTAATCACAATTTAGATTCTAGTAGAAAACTTAAAAGGATATTTGAAGTAAGACTACTTCTCCCTTTCACTGAAATCTCTCTTACTTTTAAAATCTGTACTGTAAGATTCTTGTCCACAATTTCTTTCATTAAAAAAATATGAATAAACAAGTAGAAGAGCTGGGTAATTCTACACACAAAACTAAATGCTAGCTGCTTTTTCTAAACTGTCTGAACTTTCTAATTTTGAGCGACAAATATCTACTTATTCCCCCATCCCTAAATTACCCCCTCTCCTCTACCCCTGCATTTATCAAAAAGTGGTAACAAAAAACATGAGGAAAAGAGAAAAATTTTAAATTTTATCTGTTTGGGGGGAGTGGAATGCAAGAAAGGAGAATTTAGGTGGAGAGGGTTAATTGTCAGTGTTGTACAGAAACATTTCCATCCTTTGGTAGGGTTAGGTTAACGGTTGAGCTCAATGATCTTAAGAGTCTTTTCCAACCTAAATGATTCTATGTTTCTAAGAAAATCCCACTGTGCTTTAGACGCTACCTTTCCATTTCAAGTTTCCCAAGAATTTAACAAAAAAGCTATTTATTTTCATTTATAATTGAAACTAGAATGAGTACCCAAACAACACTTTTTGATAGAACAAGATTTGGGAAAATATAACAGTGTTTAATAGGGAAAAAAGTGAGAATTCAGCTTCAGGTTTGGTTTTAGGGAAGCCTAGAATGTTATAATTGATGGCTAATTGCAGAAATATTTGTATGACTGATTGAGCAATGGTACAAAACGTAAAAAGCAGATTTTTTACTGCCTAAAAGATTAACCTTATAAAGCATTATATGCTTGCAAGGAAAGTAATATTTTGAGAATAAATTGTATTTAAATATTTCCTGTTAGGTTCATTGTTTTTATTTGCTAAACTCACAGGACAAAATCCTAATCGTAATCTTTAATTTCTTCTCCTGTATTTTGTGATACTTAATTCACATCATTTTTTATATGTGTGTGTGTATATATATATATAGTGCCTTCTCCGCTCTCAAATGAAAAAGCTAAAACTTGTTTTCAAAACTAAACCCCACTTCTGCCAGAGAACAGTAGAGTGACATCTAAAGTGCGAAGTCCTGGGAGAACTTGGAGGGGGGGGTATGTACTGCTTTTTTTGTTTATTTGTTCAGCTTGTATATTATCAATCTGAAAACTGAAATAAAAAGAAAAAAAAACTTGACGGATTTTTAAATTCTTAATTGGCCCAAAAATATATCATCAATAAACAAGGATTTACATATAAAAATACAGTAACTTTCAAATTAATCACATAATGTATTTGCTGCACTTATATAAAAATAACTAGAAAGAACCCACAAAAATCAGAGAAAGTGGCAAGGCCAAATTCAAAACATGTACACTATTGGGAGAGAGAAGGAATGCATGAGCTGCTAAAAGCGGAGGTGAGTGATCTATAAGAAGAAAAAAATGAACTATGGTAAATCACATATATATACAGGTGAACCCATGCTGCTGCTGAATCTTTTTTTAATTTCATTTCTCTTTTTTATTTTTACAGGTTTTTTTCTACCAAAAACACAGACACAGGAATAAATTCCAATGCTGCTGTTAGCTTGAAGAAGAAATGCAGCAAAGCTTTTCTGGTCCTGCTGCTGTGGGAGACAGGATGGCTGTCAAATGTCATTGCACAGAAAGCTTCCTAGTCCTGGCTGAAATTCAGCCAAAGCGATTTTTACATTTCAGATAAGCTGTGGGTAAAAATCAGGCAAAATACCACAGCCTTTCTATGGATCAGGCATCTCCTCTGAAAAACATCCTTCTCTACTACTACTTCCCAAATTTATCTGGGAATAGCTAAGTTACACAGTCTTAAACCTGTTTGATACTCGTGTTATGGTGAAAAGACATTCATACACCTAAGACATGACCGATTATTTTATTAGAGTCTGTACATTTTGTAAGTATAAAGCAATTCTTCTCAAGTGCTAAATCCTGTTGCATGTAACTCTCAGAAAAACTTTAAAATGTTGATGGCAGGTTGGAAATGGAATCCTTGACCCGCAGTTCTGTGCTGAAAGCAAATGAGCAAACAAAAAACCCATGCAGTTCCCAACCCATGTTGATAAATTAGTCCAAAAAGCAGAAAATGTAGAGAATACTACTGTAGGTTTTTAAGTTTTGGGGAGGGTGAGGAGGGGGGCAATAGTTACATCTATTACACTTCTTAAGTCTAATTTTTGTCTTACATGATTTAAACATTTTGTTTTACAGATTTCTTAGGTCTAAATGAAGGAAACATCCTTTTGCCTGTATTCCTTCGAGTCAGCTGAGGTATATATGCAGGATTTATATCTCCAGCCTTTCTATAACATCATACTGGGGATCATATCCTTGCTCTCATGGACCCTTGCAGCCACTGGGTGGAGAACTTGACTAACAAACTATCTCATTATGACAGAGTGAAAATCAATCCAGCTGTACTTTGCTGGCTGGGCAAATTTGTCTAATACAGGTCATATATTAGGCTTTTCTTTTTCAGTGGTCAACGTGGTTCAATTTCCAGCTAGGACATAATTTGCACAATAACCTGAAGTTGAAATTAATACTGAGAAACAAGCTGTACTGGGCTTAAGAAAAATCCATTAAGCTGTCTGCATTAGAGGAAGAAGCTGACCAATGGAGTTGGAGCACATTTGTTATACTGTAAGAAGAAAGTTTCAGACAAATATCACAGGAACCAGGATGACACTCCAATAAGGTAACTTTAGGTTTAATCTTAACTGCAAATAAGAATAATATTGTTATGATTTATTTGTAGTACTATCTTGTCTAAAGGGCTCAAATGAGGTCAGAGCCCCACTGTGCACGTGTCCAGCAGAAGACTGTACCTCCCCAGTGGAGCTTATTTTTTAAATAGAAAAAAGTAAGAATTGACTGGAAGACTGAAGAACAAAGCAGAGTGGTCCAAAATCACAGAGATCATCTTTGACAAAGCAAGGTCAGACTCCAGGTTTCTGATTTTCACTCCTGTCTTCTTGTTACATCATGGCCTCCATGATACAATGACTTCAATGTGTCATTTTGTTAAATGCTATTTTGAAACAGAGCAGGCATATCAAAATTTGAAGTCCTACTGAATAAAGATTTTGAACGGTGACCAAAATAAGTAGGTAAAGATAGTTAAGGAAGTTAGGTTTCCCAGAAATCGTTCAGGAGGGGGAAAAAAAAAATCTTTTTTTCTTTTTCTGGAGAAAGACACATTTAGCTAAAACAGAAAGAAGCAAATTTCCAGCTCCCATCCTTTCAGTAGCAAGGGGGATATATGATGGTAATCAGAGGAAAATTTTGTTACTGCCAGTGAGCTATAAAACAGAAGTTAGCTCTACCTAGGAAAAAGAAAATGCTTTTTTTTCAGGGAATAAAACTGCTTTTCCTGTGTGTATTCCACAAAAAGGTAAGATTCAAGGGAAACATTTTCATCAACTTATTGAGTGGAGTGATATAATAGCTGATAAAATACAGAGACTTGTGAAACAGAACAGATCATTGGGATTCTAGTGGACCCTGCGAAGAACTAGATAACTTGCAAATTATTGCTTTTACTTTTTAAATAGGGATGACATGACAGCTCTCTGGATGTTATACTTGTAATGATCTCCTCTATATCAAGTCAGAATATTTCTCAAAAATCGCAAAATCTTTATCGCAAAAAATGTGTCTTATCATTGAACAGACTAAATTATTAATACAAGATGTTCTTATTTATATACTTGCCTTATTTAGAAAGATGGAAATTATTCTGCTGTAGATTGCTTCAGCTTTACTCCTGATCAACAGTAACTTCTGTTACTAACAAAGTACTATGGAAAAAATGATGAACCTGGCAATATTAGTAACAAAAAACTTTGAACGGAGTTTGAAGAGCTACAAATCCCATCATTCATTGTAGATAATAAGAACTGGCTTTCTGTGGGTGCCTATGCCATATGTCTTGGCTTCCTTATGTACATGTATGCTATATAAACAGCAGTACCCAATTAACCATTTACTTGCTTGCCACCTAGCTGCTCTGAGATCCCATTACTAATGATTATTCAGCCAGCAGGTTTGTGTAAGTAGCAAATTGGCTGAATATTCAAACCATTTCTGTGTCTGAACAAACCAACAAAAAATCATAATTGGTTCAGAGCAAATAAAAGGGTCTCTGTTCTTCCTCATTCAAATTAAAAACTAAATTATTTCAGGTTGTGCTAACCATGATATTTATATTAGGATATCCAAAGAGAAAAGCATAGTTACAGGTATGCTGTATTACTGATAGAAATAATGTTGCCCTTTTACCTAATAGACAGGGAGATTCTGATAATTTTCCCACAAGCTGGACATCCAAATTCTTCCTCTTTCTGAGGGAAATCGGTATCCTGTGTGTCACACTGTAAGCCCTGATTTTGTACGACATTCTCTCACATGAAAGTTGTTGAAGTTCTGGTATCAATACTTAAATATTCATTGACCCTAGAATAAAAAAATATGTATTTTTAGTGCCCAGTGGCCAGAATACCCATCTGAGCCTTAGGAAAGGTGTGCTCCATTTGCTGGCCTATGAAATGGAACAGTTCAGGAAAACTCTTGATATGGCATTTAGAGCTGTGTCCTGTGCCAAGTGGATTTAACTTCAGAGTTTCCCCAAGAAACCAGGGTTTGCTGAAAATAGTCAATAGACAAGGGCTGCCTTGGAGAAGCAAGTCTTTTCCCACTGTCATCCTGATATATCCCTTAGGAGTTTAAGGTATGCAGTTACACAGAGGTCCCATCTGCTAAAAGACAGAAAGAGCAGTCATAAACTTTCATTACAGAACAATAAAAGAGAATAGGTCTGGGTTCAGCCATAGCTGTGTGACTAAGACCTGTGAGTTACAGTATTCTACCACATCCTTTTAACAGTACCTCACTAACAGAACAAAAGTTGACTTTCCCAGGTTTTCCTTGCTGAACTTATGGAAGCATGCCCTGCCTGTCATGCACAGCCATGTTTTAATGCAGCTCCTCCAGTTTTGTCCAGTTTGGAGGGAGGATGCCGGATCTTAGGAGGTCACCTGTATGCGGCAGTTTGTTCTGCAATCTGTTCTGTGAATCATACAACATGTCTAAACAAGAGCATAGACATTATCCAAAACACAGAGAAGAGTTTTAAACTCTACATTTAGGCAGCTATTTTCTGGATGCACAGGGATCTTTGTTTTAAATTGCCTGACATAAACTAGTAAGGAGTAGGGGGGAGGGGGCCTTTTACTTTTGATCCCCTGAAAGGAATTTTGGAGGAATTTACATTTTTCTGTTGACTATGAGGAAGAGCCTCAAGCTCAGAGTGCAAAGCTGGACAGTAAGAAGGCTGCCTGTATATGTAAGTGCTCACACCTGACTTAGGTGCTGAACTGAAGTTAATGACAAGATGCATATGGCCTCTTTGAAATGATGCATTTGTTGTTAGCTCTGTCCTCTCTACCAGGGACAGAGATTCTCTCCAGCTTGTACATTGGGCTGTGCAGAAGAAATAAATGTAATAAACTTCTGGCTTTCTGTGCATGTTCAAACACACTCCCCCTTCCCCCCCGCCCGATGTATAGTTGTCGTAGTGTAAACATTCTGCTAAATATTTCCTCCACCTGCTTCAAAGAATTAAAGAATCATCTCTTAACAGGAAAAATAAATGTACCAAATGTCACGATGCCTCAGGGGGATTGAAAATGATAAAACAAATGTTGTAACATTCTATTTTTGATCCAAAAGTAAACAAATGAAATGATGTGTGTACGTGTGTATACATGTAGATTCACTCTATTGGTCATGTAATCCATCACTGAAGCTATTGGTTAAGGGAGAAATTACAGTTCCAACATATTCTCCAAACATTTAAACCTTTCTCATAAAATTATTTTGGCTGAAAAATGTCTCCTGCTCATTCTCAAGCCAGGTCTCGGAAGTGAATTTTCTTGGAAGGTTTCATAAAAAAATATGTTCAGGGGTTTTATTTTCACATAATAACTTTGAAATACATTAGTTGACATTTTCCAGATGCACTTTTGTGCTCAGCAGCTCGGAAGAAGCCCTTGTTCAGGAGATAGACTAGATGGCAAAAAGAAGAAAAATTTTTACCTTTAACCCTTTTGATTGCTATATGGGAAACATAGTCATTCTGATAGAAACACTCCCATTCCATGAGGCATAATCCTCCTAGTTTTTATTATCTCCTCCTGATCGGGCTAAATTCTGCAAGAAAGTGTAGATCAGTACTTTCTGGTGAAGTTAAAGATCTACTTGTCTTTGCAGGAAATTAGGTCTAGATTTTTGCCTTTCACTGGTGCATTCCATAGGAGGAAAAAGGAAAGAAATGCCTCACTGGTTTCCATTCAGAGCTTCCAGGAAGTCATCTTTTGAATTAGAAATGAAACAGGAGGCTTGCAGACAGCTCAGGCTCCAGATCATGTGTGTGGATGGCTAAGGAATTCAGATTGACATTTAGAGTTTTAATAATCTCCTGGAGGCCAGAAAATGAGGGCTAGTTCTTAAGAGTCCCCAGAACCATGTGCACAGAAGATATTTATTACTATATTTTGTCATAGTCAACCTTCTCATTTATTAGATGCGTATGTTGCTCTGCAATATGATGCTGTTAGCTGTTTAGAGAGAAGCCTGTGTATGTTCTTACTGCTTCCTCAGTGCCTACTTTTGTGTCCAGGCTGTGCACTATTAGTTAGTCCGCGTAGAGAAACAAATAACAAACATAACAAACAATATGTGTGTACATCTCAAGATAATCACAGCATGAAAGAACAGACCGATCATTTGACTTGGAGGCTTCAGTTCAGTTCTAACTCCACTGTGATTCTGTCAGGCAGCTTAGGATATACTTGAGTTAGCTTTACAAGAGTTAATGCAAGCATTTGAAATATCTTGTGTCGTTCCTTCTCCTAAGGGCATATTGACCTACACCATCTTCCATAGTGCTGCAGCTACACTGCTGCTCATGGTAAAGATGTGATAGAAAAAGCTAACTCAGGCAATCCTATGCTCCACTGCAGTCTGCATCCTCAACATGTATTGCCTGCTTCTGAAATAAGGGTAAGAACAACAGCAGAGGTTTTGTGAGGATAAATATATGGATGATTATGAGATCCACGGTTACGCTGAGCCATCAGCCTGCCTAGACAGAATAGGAGACGCAGTCCTGCAGAGATGGAGTGTACAANTCCTCAGTCTTCAAAGTTTCTGCTCCTGTTCTCAGAAGGCAGCTAGCATTTTCCTTGGTGCTCTGCTTAAAAGCTGTCAGGACTTTTTAGCTGTCAGGCTTGATTATCTTATCTGTTCAGAGCACTTTATCAATCTGTCTGATTTTCATGAAGGTAAATAAATAAAAGCCTTGTAACATGTAGACTTCTCTACCAAAAAGCATGTCCCTGATGCCATATACTGGACTCTGACACCTANGGAAATGACAATGAAAGCTAAGGTGGACTCATCTGGCAAAATGAAAGCATTCTTCTCTGTGGCATTAGCAGAGATTTCAGAACTCTTTCCTCAGTCTTCAAAGTTTCTGCTCCTGTTCTCAGAAGGCAGCTAGCATTTTCCTTGGTGCTCTGCTTAAAAGCTGTCAGGACTTTTTAGCTGTCAGGCTTGATTATCTTATCTGTTCAGAGCACTTTATCAATCTGTCTGATTTTCATGAAGGTAAATAAATAAAAGCCTTGTAACATGTAGACTTCTCTACCAAAAAGCATGTCCCTGATGCCATATACTGGACTCTGACACCTAATGATTTTGAATGTTTGCTTTAGAATGAAAGTAAGAAAAAAAAAATAACCACAACATTAAAAAGTGTCCAGTTGAAAGATCATGTACCCCAATATCATCGAGTAAGCTCCCACTGAAAACAATGGAAGTCTCCCTCTGGCTTCATGGAACTTGTACAGAGTCCATACGTATCACATAGTCATTCCTGTATTTACAGTTTGAGTTAAAGCTAGGACCATAGTAATTTCCAAAAGGACAGGGAGAGACTGTTGAAATTGCAAACAAATATTTGTTGCAACTGAAGGGCTATTCCCATTGAAACCAGTTAGAAAGGGGAGCAGAACAATGAAGTAAATGAAGATTCCATTGCAAACTTCAGCGGATACAGTATCAGGTTGCAGAAGCAGTTAAAGTACTTTTTCCAGGTATTGTTGGATCAGCATCAGATTTTTAATACAGAATGCTAAAGAGGATGGGAAAACTTAAGTATCTTGATGTTTTAGGATGCATTACTACATGCACTTCAGCCTCTTCCTCACAGGTTTGGCTCATTTTTCTGATGCTTTAAATAGCTAAAAAATGGCTTTCCTATGTTGCCCTGATATTCTATTATATTCTGTTCTTTCTTTCTGGCATGTATGATATAGTGTAATGACATCACATCCATTAAATCTGTCTCTCTTGCTTTCAGAAACTTGTTTAAGGTTAACTGAGGCACAGGGGTTCTATTTCATGTATTTGATGCTATTTAAACTGCAGAGCTCTATTTCATAATGCCTTTAAAACAATGAAAGAATAACCAGTAAATGGGTCACTGAAGTTGATACAGGGCTTCTGCACTAACAATACTCTATATGTTATATATGACTGAAGCACTTTTCATTTCCTGAACTCTTCATACTGCCAGGGAATACAATCCATACATTGTTCTCTTAACATAACTTTGCTGTTTTAATAAAGGCTGCTGATTCGGCAATAAGTAAATTAAATTTAATATTAATACCCATGTTAACTACCTGAGAAATGTCACCCGCAGTACTTCTCAGCATTAATCTTTTCTTAAGCAGATGAAGAACTGGGGTGAACATTACATATATATATATATATACACACACATACCTACATGCACACACGTATATACATAATCCCAAGAAATATAATATGAGAAGACTGATTAAGTGTAATGCTGCCATAAAACTACTGCGTATAATTTATTACATTACTCCATATCTCCATTTATGGATGTAAAATGGACTATCCAAAACGTGAAAATTACAACATTGTCCAGCTGAAAGTTCCACAGAGAACAAACCAGGTCTTAAATAACATATTTTAAAACAGGCTATTATACATACTAAAACTAATTTGAAAATGCCAATTAGAGATCATATCATTTATGAGCTTCAGACAGGTAATTATACTCTGTAAGCTATGAGACTGACATGGTTTCTTTTCAAGCTGTTGTCTACGATTTGCGTACTCAAGTATTAGACATGATACTCCCCCAGCCGAAAGCCAGATATGTTCCAGATATGATTACTTTTTCTCTTGCATGCAAGAAAAAGAGGCTCTCCTTGAATACTGAGGTAGTAACTCTTGACAACAGGAGATGTTATGTTCTTACCTTTGGCAGCAAAACTTGCTTATGGTCCCACAATTCAGATGAAATGCACCCAAAACATTAAGATATTCCAATGCACAACAGCTGAAAGTGTCCATGATTGACAAGGCATGATGCTTATGATAGCTACATTATGTAAACCCAAGAACAAGCTAAATAATGTCCTCAACCCAATGCTAACGTGTCCCCTAAACCATGCCCTGAAGTGCCACGTCTACACATCTTTTGAACTCGTCCAGGGATGGTGACTCCACCACCTCTTTGGGCAGTCTGTTCCAGTTCTGAAGGCTGATCTAAGAATCATTGGAAAGCCTAAACTATGAGCTATGCTTAGCCTGTCTGTAATATGAAAAGAGAAACAATTGGCCCACTGCAAAATCCCATCTCTCTCTGTGTGTGTGTGTGTATGTATTTGTATGTCATGACTGGAAGGAAGGAACTGGTTTGTCACTCTAGAATATCCTCTCTGCCTGAGGACAATCTTCCTTGCAGTGTCAGTGACAGACTCCGTCTTTGGAGGTTTTCAAGGCCTGCTTGGATAAAAACCGTAAGCAACCTTGTTTGAATTCATAGCTGAGCCTGCTTTGAGCAGGAGGCTGGATAAGAGACCTCCTGAGCTTACCCTCTTCCAACAACCTCAGTCCTGTGATCCTAAAGCTATAGCAGGATACCTACAGAGTGTCACCAGAAGTTACTGTGCTGTTCTGGAGAATGTATTATTTCTTTGTAATGTTACTTAATTGTTTTCTTGGGGATTTGGGGGGTGTTATTTGGTTGGTTGGTTGGTTGGTTTAATTTTTGTTCTTTTTTTTTCCCCCCAGAAACTAACAAGAAAGTAGATTTCTACAAAAATTTTACATGATAACTTTTAGTTTCACCTGACTTTTCATCACAATTGCAGAATCATTCATTTAAAATTCTTCTCTTACTGAAAAATAGCCCTAAAAATATTTATTTAATAAAAATTCATTAATGTCCTGCCTTATTTCCTTCATGTTTTAACCCTGATTTTATTTTTCTTGTTTTTCTCTCCATTTTGCTGGTTAAATAAAAATAATAGCCTGCAAAGTGGGAATAAAATTGAAATTAAAAATAATTTCTATTTAAAAAGCTTTTAAAATCATCCAAATTCATAGGAAAAACATAATTTAATGAGAAATGTACAAGTTATTGTGTTTTTTTGTTCCCAGCCGGCTTTTTTCTTCAGAAATGGGCATGAATCATGGCAAGTTTTTTAATAGTAGTAATCAGAAGGCTTTGCAACTGAAACCAGTCAAATTATGGCTTCTAAATGTAGACTTTTTTTGTTAAATGCTTAGTATAGCCATTCAGGGAAACATAATGTTGTTTTATGCTAACTAGCACAGATTGAAAGTATTTTTCAGTCTCGATGTTGAGTTGTCTAAGAACTTTTGTTTATATTGTATCCTATTTATGCAGGAAAATGAACTTCATTTTAAAGCTGGTATCTTTGAAATAGAGGATAATTTGCACTGCATGGATTCTGTCTGCAATGTCGGCGAAGTTTGCAAAGAAAACTAGTGGTAAAAACAGTAATGTTCAAACAGCCGTATCTTTATTCTATGCTGATATAACTCTATGGATTTGAGTTGTGACAATTTACCTAAACATTATACCAGTGTAACTCTTAATAACTGTTAGTGGAATTATATCTGTGAAGTCTCTAAATCAAGTGACCGTTATTTTTTTCAGAAATGCTAAATATCACTTATGTCATTGGGCACTGCTTGCTGCCTTTCCATTTCTGCTAAAAATTAGGACATGAGCATCACATTCAAGAAGTTGGTCCTCAAATCCTATTAAAAAAATCTTTCTCTGGGCCAGTTCCAGAGAGGTTGAGTTCATCCCAGTCCTAGTGAATGGGATTTGCTCTGTGATTCTTGAAACGGACCACAGTTTGAAGGCAAGCTTATGAAGGGATTGCCTGATCTAGTGTGAAATTGTATGTGTTTGACAGACAAATCACTTTTCTCAAGGTACACAAAATCTACCAACCTGGGAATGGCTATGTCCATAATTGTGGGCTTTAGTGCTTTGGGGTACAATGCACAGGTATTTATATCAGGTTCACGTCTTCCCATCTATACTGACAATGTCATATAATTTTGTCCCATGACTTAAATGCAGAGTTTGTAGTTGGAAGAGTAGAATCTAAGAGAAGCTTAAAGGTCTTGTGCTTCATGGGTGCATGATTACTTCACTGATTATTTTCCTTATTTTACAGAAAGGATTTATTATTTTCACAGAACTTTCTTGCCTGTAATAGTAGAGTATCCCACAATAGAGAGTGCTATTTCTTGCATTTTTCACACATTCTCAATGGATTTAACTACAGTAGTATATTAAATAAAGATGAGATACAGGCTTCAGCAATGGCATCCAATTGCCCAGAAAGCTTAACTATTATTAGCATGCTCCTTGGCATAGTTTTCAACTGGGTCATCTAATACTTTCCCAGACAATTGTCAAACATGGTTTGGAAGATAGTTTGGACCAAGGCCTGTTCCCAGAAAATAGTTTGGACATGATCCCCTTGCTGTGGGAGAGAAGAGGGTTTAGCTCTATTTTATTATTAACCAGTAGGTTCTGTCCCTTAAGCAATTTGTTGAAAGTTTATGGCTGAATGAAAATATAAATCCAAGTCTTCTAAGTCTTCGGGAAATGTCCTAGCTATTGGGCCATCCTTTCTTTTGCTTGTTGTGGCTCCATACAGGAGGTTTTCTCTGTCTTTGCAGTCCAAAATCTACAGTCATTTACTCCTGAAATTAGTCCTTAAGTCTCTGAATAATCATCTTATAGTCAATGTATATGCAAGGTTCTGCTTGAACAGCACTTACAGGATTTAATGAATAGACTGTGAAGTCATTGCGACACAGGTTTTTTCTTATTTTTCTTTCATTTTATAGGGTTGATTTTCTCACAATTTCAGCTAGTCCCCAAGAATACAGGTGCTCTGTGAGCCTGAAAATACATTCCTCACCATTCACTCTTACTCTTGAGTACTTCCGATGCAACCAGATTGAAATATGCCTCTCATATTCTGAGTGGCCTGGCTTCCTAACATTTTTAAAGGGTCATTCAGTTCAGTGAGAGTTTGCAACTGAATGAAAAATTCACTATGTTTGATTTTTACATTCTCACATGCTAAAAGGAGAATGATATACAAAATTATCTCCTTCTTAGAACCTAAAAATTGCCATGCCAAGATTGAATTACAGACACGATGAAGAGCTGCATCTTATCCATATGAAACATATACATGCTAGTTGATATTAGCATGCCAATATGAAGCCAGAAAGATTTTCAACAGTCCTCAGCATCTGGATAAGTCTCAAGACATGGTTATCTCCAGTCTAGTGCTGTAATGAAGTAAATGAAATTTCCAAATGTTTTTAACAGTCGGTATCTCCCCGTCTTACTGGGAGCAGGTGGATGAACACAGTTGGAAATCTAGTCCACTGCTGTACTGGAAGGAGACTGGAAGATCAGATGCTTTCAAACACAGATATATTTGTTAGTACCCTGGAATTGCACAAAGCCGTCTCATTATTTCTGTATATTTCAAACATCTGTGTTGCAGAAAGATTGTGGTGCTCCCAAAAGGCCAGGTATTACTTCCAAAACTAGTGGTGAAAAACAGTGATTCTGTTAGCTATCATTGGTGGTCTCATTTGCCACCAATTACTATTTAACTTCATAAATCTTTAGGGATTTTATGAGTAAAGCTCATGCAGCTTTGAGACTGAGGTTTTTTTTAAATCTGATTATTCACAGCTTGCTAATTTGTAATTGGACTTTTACAACTCGAAAACCTCCAGATTTCAGAAAAACTAATTTATTTTTTCTTCCTTTAATTGTGGTATTCACACTCAAAACTGTGGAGTGAGATTGCTTCTAGTGGGTTGTATGCAGTGTTCTGGAACTAATAAAATATATTATTGATTGCTTAATGAAAAGCACCACGTTCACAGAGATTTACTGTGGCTGAGGATGGATACAACAGCTACTTCTTATTCTGTTTTGAGGATCACCTGCCATTTTACTTGGGCATATTGCTGCATATCAAGTGTGCTTTTAAATTAAGTTATGGTTGCCTACAGGGCACTATGTTGGGTGGCTCCATTAAGGTACCCTTATACTTTTCCTTCCATGCAGTGTTACCCGTTGCTTTTAATTTAGCTTAAGATCATCAAAATTAATTATGATAGAGTGTATTAAAAGTTGAAATAGCAAATCAAAGAGTTTTATTAAGTGCCCTTTTGATTTTCTTATGTGTTTAGTGGTTTTAGCTTTTTATTTGCTTATCACTGTCTGATTCATCATGATTACTATGAGAAGGATTGGTGAAGTAGAACAGAAATGTCTAACTCTGGTGGGCGTAACTACAACTGTCTCAGCTCCTACCTGGGTTTGATATCCCTACCAGAGAAAATAAATGCACAACTGTTCCAGCAGTGATGGTAGCAACTCATGCCTGTAGTTGCCCTTCCCCTGTTGAGCTGTTTGGTCTGGGCACCTTGGCAGCAAAGGAGTGGCTGTGCATCAGGCATACAAAAATGCTGCTGGTCCTCCTCCATCATCCCAAAAGGAAAACTTCCAGGGCATTAGTGGCACGTCCCAACAACCATCACTGCACTGAGATTAGCCTTGTAGTGCAGAATAAGCTCCCACACTGCCTGCCGGCCATGACACAGCAGGCCCACTGCACTGTTTGGGGCAGAATTTATTGGGATTTTTCAGTTTGCAGTTGGTGGGGGCTGGTGGAGACCTATCCGGTGGTCCCCTTTGGTGGGCCTTCTGTACTGTGTTAGTTGCTGCCCCAGGGCAGAGACCCTGTGAGGTACCCTAGGCATAAACTCTTGCTGGGATCCTGATCTATTTGGTGCCTAAATGTACAGTTAATTCTGTGGTTCTATTCCACACTATATAAACCTTTAGCCTCCTACTAAAGTGGAGTAAACTTCTTCACACAGATGCTTGAGCTTCCTCTGTATCTGCTGCATCTCTGTCTGTGTCTTACTACCTGGCTGCTCAGGCTGGAGGGACTCAGAGTGGTGGGATGCATCTGCAAGTGGAGAATAAGATCTGGCATTTATTAGTGACATTGGATGTACAAAGCTCCATACATAAGGGATTGTAACAACCAGATTGAAATGCAAACCATTTACCTAATGACATCATCATCAGTACGGTCTCAGGCAGATGGGCCATCTACCAAACTCAACCTGGAAAAGGTGCCACATGTGGTTCAACAAATAACTATCATGGATTCGTCTTTCTCATGTTGCAAAGTCATAGATTTTTAAGGGAAAAGACATTAGAGCCATCTATAACCACCTTCAACCTCCAGCATAGTACAAGTCAAAGAATGTCATCCATTAATTTCTTTAACAAACCATGGTTCTTTTGAGGTAAAAGATGACCACAAAAAAAAAAATCTTACATAAATGATACAATGCTGGTTAATCATAATATCCCTTTTGTTCCAAGAGTTAGTTCTCACCGTTTCAAATCCTCCCTTTGCTTCTAGTCCAATTTGTTTAGATTCACTTTGGATCTTGTTATACCTTTTCCTGCCAGATTAAACTCCTACTTACTATCAGAATATTTTTTTCCATGTAACAAGTTCAAGTTATCTCCAGGTCATTTGACAGCACAACTAATTAGGCTATGCTTTATCTGTCTCTCACAGTGAGGCATATTTTGAAGACTGCATCATTGCATCTTTCCAGAATCACTTCCAGTTCCTTGATATCCTTTTACAATTATAGATATTAATTCTGGACACAGAATTCCAGTAATGGTGCCATTAATGCTGCCTTACCACTTTTATCACGTTCCTTTGCTTGCAAATCAGTTAAGGATCATGTTAGCTCACTGAAGGAAATCAGGTTCAGCTGGTCACCTACCATTATAGTCATTTGTTATCAATCTGGAGACAGAATCATTGCTCTCAACAGTAGATTTTCTTACAAATATTCTGTTTCTGGATAGAAGACCTTGCACTTGGCTGCATTAAAAACTAGGTTGGATCTGAACTGACCTCTCCAAGTGATCCAAGTCACTTTGTACAACTGACCTGTTCTTTGTATTATTTACCATTCCACCAATAGGTCACACCCAGTCCTCTGATTAATTGAAAGTAAAAGGAAATAGATTTTTTTCTATATAAATTAGTTTAATGCATGAGGCCACGACCCAAAGACTCACTGAAAGAATTTCTATTGAATTCAGGGAGCTTCAGATCGGGTTCTGCGTCAGTTGCAGTTCTGCTGTTTTAGAAATTGTCCTGACTCCAGGACTGAGCAGAATACATTACAGGCTTTCCTGACAGCCGCAGAATTATTTTTTTTTCCAGCAAAGAACAGCTGAGTTATCCAGACAGTATGGGGTCAAAAGCTGGCTTCAGAGCCCACACTGGAATTAAAAATAACTTTCAGTAGCTTAACAAGCTAATAGTCTGTGCATCCAGTTTCTGGAAGTATCCATATGCATGGTCTTAATATGTTCTGTATTTTCTTAAAGAGTAAATCTGTTCAATTATTTTTCCTTAATGACACTAGTGAAATGTTCATGCACGTTGTGAATTTTGTGGAAAACTACAAAATTCCAGATTTTCATTCAAATGTGGGATGTGTTTTTTAAATCACTGAATAATCTTATTATATATTTTATAATCTTAAAACACTGAATAACGCAAGTTCTCCTTGTTTCAAGTAACTCTAGGAGTATAATTAATAGCCCTTAATAGATGGAAAGTCTTTTGATAAAGGAAAGAATAAAGACTTTCATTCAACTCAAGTTTTCTGAACCTCAGTTTCTAAAAGGAAGTGGAATGTATTTAATTTTAATCTCTCTTGCCTGTAGTAGTTACAAACTAATTTTTTCAATCACTGTTCCTTAGTGTTTTTATGGGTAGTATCTAATGTAGTAAGTCCCTGATCTCAGTTTAGATTAAAGCACCAGTATAATAACTAATAATAATTTTTCAGTCGAAAATAAGCTGTTACAGAAATAAAAAGGGGTTACTTTAAGGTGAACATTCTTCAGCATTGGCTTGAAGCCATCTTCAACGGTCAACTACAGAAAGATTTATTGGTCAGACGACTTTCATATGTATAGCACAAATTAAAACCCCAGTCTTGGAAATTTGTGTGACAATAAAACTGTGGACCATGTCTACGTCTAGATTGTTGTAGAGGACACCATGAATCCACGTGAATTTAAGAACTATAGTGACCTGTCTCAGGCCACAAGATATCCCCCCATTTTTTCCCCAAAATCATAAGGGATTCAAAAAGCCTTTACTGTGGTTTTTTTATTGATATTAAAGATAGTACCTACAGTTTTCTCTCTCCCAGTGGCTAGAGAAGGAAATTTATTTGTTAATTGTTGCTTATATGCTGTGACGCACAAGGCTGTTACTTTCAATACTAAAATAGTTGAATAAGCTAATTACACTGGTCCTAAAAGATTCAATGCCTGTAGGCTTTCTTCAGTGCATTGTGTATTTATATCAGAAATGAAGCTTGTCTTGTCTGCTTGCTGTGCTGTGCGTGGGTTCTTAACCTCCTGCTAAGATCCTAGCTATTGATTTGGGTTCGCTCTCTCTGTAGGTGTCTGGCATGATGCCTTATTTTTCACAAAGCATTAAATATGTGCTACTGAAAATTGGGACTTTTGCTGGTTCTTTAAGATGGACACCAAAAGCACATTTTTATTGGTTAACTGAGAGTACTGCCTTAATATAGGGATCTAAAATCTGGAAATTGTTGGTGGCATGTGGTAACTTGAACAATGGCAGAAGATGTTCTGCCCTTTTCTGAAAACTGGGTAGATAGCATCCTGCCATGCAGTTGACAGTTCATTGCCAGTGGATTTTATTGAAACTTATGTTCTCTCCCTCAAATTGTTTTTAATTTCTTTTTCCAAAAGATTTACATATCAAGGGATGAATAAGTTTTGCATGTGGTCCTGCATGATAAATTCAATATATAGGCATCACTGCGTGAGACGTTCTTCTGTTGCACTGATAATTTGCAGTTCAGCAGATGTATTTTTATTTGGACTTTCCCCAAGTCTGCTATGAAGATACAAGGGGAGAAAAAGACTGTGTTTTTTTCTGTGTTTTTTGTGGCATTCAGATGCAAGAAAGGGGAAGTGACAACTGTAGTGACAATGTTGGGGGCTGTTCAAAAGTTTCATTGGGCAGTTTCAACAGGTGAAACATCATGACAGAAATAGCCAGGTAGGCAGTAAAACTGAGGAAGGAAAACCAGGCAGATTGTCAGAAGTGCATACCTGGCTGAGTGACAGACACCCACTCCGACAAGCATGCAGACGTGTGCGTAACTACATGTGTGAGCAGTCTTGCTCAAATTAAGGGACAGAAAGATCTAATGAGGATAGACACTACTACAAATATTCTTTCAGGCTTTTAGCCTACAGTCTATAGAATAGTTTGGTTTTTACTGCTCAGCCTTACAAGAGACTTCAGAAAGTATTGATGTAGCAGAGGCAGGAATATGAGTAATCAAGCAACATAGACTCTTACAGCTCACATTTGTATGACTCAAGATTCAGGCTATGAAAAGTAAGAGAGGCTTTAATGCAAGGAATAATGCAAACATATTTGTTTTGGCTTATTTTTTCCTTCAATAACTTTGAATGACAAAAAATTTCCCCATTCTATTTTATATTTTCAGGAGAAAAAGTAATTTACAGCTCCACCTTCACTGCTCTGCTTAGCGAAGACCAAGGACAAATGCAGAAAAACCTGGAGACTCTTTTGTTGCAGGTTGCAAGTAGCCACTAGGAGGAGCTGACTGCCTTAAAGAGAAGGTACCAGATTGATTTACTAACAATTCCAATAAAAAGTGTTAATAAAATGAGTTCTGTACTAAAAGTAGTGCTAAGCTAAGATAAAGTTGAAGTATTTATATATTATTTACAATGGTTACATAATAACTTGTGGGATAAACGCTCTGTTTAATGCTAATGTACTTCCAGGCAGCAAAGATATTCAAGGTTCTGATTTCAAAACAAAACTCAGAACATTATTCTCTCCTAAAAGATAAGATCTAAATCATGTCAGTTCCTTAGAAAGAAATGTCCTGTATTTTATGCACCACTGTGTGACACAGATAAAATACCTGATTGAATTAAAAAAGAGGTCTCAGTT
The DNA here is from genome assembly GCA_013389905.1 of Sula dactylatra. Classification (NCBI taxonomy): domain Eukaryota; kingdom Metazoa; phylum Chordata; class Aves; order Suliformes; family Sulidae; genus Sula; species Sula dactylatra. Next base: position 2,566 of record WEKW01026049.1, on the reverse strand, counting down.
CAGTACATGGTTGAATATCAGTGTGTGTTAAGCCAGGTGGCCTTGTTCATAAACATGGCTCTTGGACAAAACAGCTTCTGTTTTTCTGTAATAGCCTTTTTTGCTGCATTATAATCTCTTTATATATTTAATACCATAAATAAAATAGTGGCATAACAGAGAACTATAAATAAAACACTGGCATAGAGGGGATATGCCAAAAGTGATCTCTCAACTGGTTTCTTAATATCAGTGCCATAGTTAAAAGAAAACTCTATTCAGTGCCATACTGGAAGGGATGAGGGAGCAACTGTTGCATACCTCCCCAGACCGGCAAACACAAATAGTCACACTGGGAAAGTTACAGATGGGATTGCTCTTCGTGATTCCTATTAATTGAAGCTTCCTTCGTCTCCTCCTTCACAGGGAACTTACTGCTGATGCAAGATACCAGAGTGATCATGCTGACCTCTTATTAAGAGGTGTTTTGGAAAAGGTTGTGTATTTCAACCAGAGATCAAGCATCATGAACAAAGTGTGAGGTATTGCTCTTCTACCCTAATTTACAAGACTGTCAGCAAAGACTTGTGTTTGGCCTATGATTATAATCACTTATATTTGGTCTGGTGAAGTACACTTCAGGGCAAATGCATCCTGGAAAAAATGTCTTTTCTTGTTTAAAAAAGGAAGGAGAAAATTTGATTTAGAAAGGTAAATATGAAATATAAACTTTTTTCTTTCTCTAATTTAATGAGAGTCTTAAAATGAAAAATATTGCAGCTGTCAAACCATAGCCCAAGAAACTTGGTGAAACAAGGTTTATTTTAAAGATCTGGAAAAAGAAGGAAGGAAAAAGAGAATCCTAAATTCTCTAAAGGCAAATTTCAGTGAGGATGGAGACAATTGCTATGAAAAATGGACTAAGAATATTCTTCTTTGCGTAGAGTATGGTAATGATCAGGCTAAAGAAGGACAGCATGAGCTGACCATCTCTATTCAACAAAAAGATATTTGCTTCCATATTCAAAAGTACACTGCTGTGAGTAGGAATCTTTTCCACACAAATGTAATTGGTATCACGACAAGAAACCTGTCTCCTGCTTGTTTATAAGCAAGGAAAAAAACCAACAGTAATGACAAAGTTAGAGCATGGTTTCAAAACAGCCCTTTGCTCCATGAGGAGGCAAGTTGCTGCCAATCAGCAGAATACTGCTTTTAAGCAGGAAAGATCTCTGTTCCCACTGAGTTCATGTAGAAGGTGATCATCTGCCTGTCACAGGTTGCCCTGTGACTTCAGTGCTGACTACAGGGTAGACTGAGGAAGGCTGGAAACTGTTGTCTTTCACAGAAGCGAGTTCTTCATCTGTGGGGAAGAAGCACCTCCTGCTATGAGTGAATTAAAAATGCCAGCGCAACAAGGGTCTAGGCTTTGCAAAAAGGCAAGTATCTGTATTCAGAACTTGGTGGGAACTTCTCTGAGGCAGTGTGTTACCTCTGAGGAGAAAAATAACATCCAAAACCCAGATGGGAACTTGCCACCTCCTGCTTCATTGTCAGCTCAGCTGAGGTGCTGCCTCTCACAGAAGTATCTCAGTGTGCCCAGACCTTGCCAAACTCAGGCTGGGTCAGCCAAGGGCAAGATTTTGCCACACTGAAAATTTAGATATATGGTCTCATAGTTTCTATTAAATTAGGATGTCAGGGGACCTGGTATGTGGGATATAGTTGCTGTCTTTGCAGGATCTTTTAACTGTGGAGAGGACTGATCATGACCTTCTCACTCCTGCTAAGGTTGGGAATCCATATAGCATAGTTGCCTCTTGCATATGTATTTCTTTTGGTGGGAGGGATCCCCACTCCGGATGAGCTGGTGTTGCAACAAGAGCTGGCAGTTATGCAGAACTGTCTGTGGGTGGAAGAGGGTCTTAAACCACTTCATAATACTGACTCTTAATGAGTTTACTCAGGTATTATTCACGATTGGCAATATTGGGAAGCTCAAAGTAAAAGAATGTTGATACAGCATGCTGTCCCACATCAACAATTTCACCTATTAACTCCAACTGTCTAGAAGAGTTCTTTATACAGACACTCCACTAGAAAATCCAAGACAGAAGTCAAATATCCAGACTAAATGTTTATGAAAGGAGAAAAAGAAAAATATATTTTTAAGTTGGTGTTTCTCAGAAAGCAGACTGTTCAGTCCTACATAGTGCAGCCATATACTCATGCTAAGTTGATTAAACTAACAGATACATTATGGGCAAAAGTGATGGTTTGCCTAGAACCAGTAGTATTCTTTCATTGTGAGATCTGGGATGGGGTGTCATTGATATAACTTGATGCATGAGACTATATCTACCGCCAAACACACAAGATTCCCACCCACTCTGTCACCTGACCTGGTGCAAGAATACAGATTTAAGATACTTAAACATAGGTCTATGGTGCCATTTTAGCTCTCTCTCCTGTAGATCTTGTGTTGCATCTGCCATTATTGTGGGGAAGTATCAAAACCCCTAGGCTGTCTAAAATGTCACAGCCTCTGTGGAGTCTTCCCTAGTGTCATGGTTTTAGCTGGGATAGT
>WEKW01026048.1:2698-17441 GCA_013389905.1 Sula dactylatra | reverse complement strand
GTTTTCACAAAGAAACATCATACAAACTGGATTGGGGAAGAGGCAGTTTCAGGCAGAAAATCCCTTGCACTATCGTAAATGGAGAGACCATAAATGTTATGATGAATGCTCGAAGGCAGTTTAATGTAGCACTGGAGAAAATAGAAGCCATTACTACTGGAAGAGCTCCAGTTATGACAGAGAAAATAAATGGTGCTGTTACAATGGATGTACTGACAACAAAATACCTGCTGGCTGGGGAAGAGAAGAGCAGAGCACAGTACAGATACCTACAGGCAATTACCCGTTACCTGAAGTAATGTTTATTTTTAATTTAAATCTGAGATGGATAGTATTTTCTATATGCACTGCTTGATAAAAATGACATCATCCAATCTGACGGAAGTTTTAGACTTAATTATACTTGTACTTAGGAACTACCCAATCTTTGCCACTCTTCAGATTCATGTCTTAACATTTCACTGTGCTATAGGCACTGCACAGGAGAGGGAATGAAGTTAGTTTTTTACATCTTAACTCTTGATGACCCTGTGAGGGACAGTCCAGTTCCATTAGTAAATGATGACAGGACAGGTGAAGGATGGTTGATTAAGCCTTCGCATCCCTGATGGAGTCTATGGGAAGAGGCCTTCTTGCACCACTTGGAAAAAGCTGCTGCTCAGCTGAAATGCTTTTCAGTCCTCTGGGAGCTTGTAGCATTCACTTTTTGTTGTTGTTGCTGAGGGCTCGGGCACAATATCCAACATGAACCGCAACGAAAGAGGTTTAAGCTCACCAGTTTAACGTCACAACCGAGGCAGCTCAGCACCTGTGCAGGGATGGTTATATTTGCGCAGCTAACGAACAGTAAGCTGTTATGCTGCCAGCATTCAGTCACGTTCAATCTTGCGTAGCATTCCTAAACAAAACTACATTCCTTTTCAAACTATCTAGTGAAATATTTCACATCTTTCATCCATCTATCTCTTGCCTGGTTTTGTATGGGAGGAGTTGAGGTAACAGCTGCAGAAATGGGAATGGAACATGCTTACAAATCTTTCTTGAAGTCACCTGGCAAAGGGGTCTTTCTACAGAAAATAAATGAAGCAACATTTTGAGCTTTCAAATTCACTGGAGCTAGTTGCAGCCTGTAAAAATTTTATTTCCCATGAAAGTGCGGTCAGACTCAGAGGGATATGCAGATCTATGATGGACTCCAGTGTATGGTGCTGAACAGACAATGTTATGAGTCAGCCTCATGGATAGATAGATACAAGATCATAGATAGATACAAGAAAATAATGCTGTTAATGTCAAATAAACTGTGTGTCAGTGTATTACTGTCCGGAAGAGTTGTGGGCAACCTGCATATGGGTTCTTGCTGTACAATGCCAGCAAGTAATTGTGAGAATTGACTTGAAACTCCCACACATTACTCTCTAAAATGCATTGCTACATGACCAATGGGAAAAAGATAAATTGTAAACTCAGAGTGGGAAGACTCTTTTATACTATTCAAAGTGGCAGGGTTTTTTGCGTGAAGTCCCAGTAGGACTTTATATTTTTTATGTAACTGGCTCATGGAGCAGGCTAGCTGAAGGTTAGTATTGCTACCCTAATATTTTGCTCAGGATATATTTCACTGCACAGGGAATATCATCATTCCACCAGATGACTGCAGCAGGTAGTAAATATGCTCATGAAGCTGATGCAGCACAAACTTTCATTCATTCTCACACTTTTGGTAGTGTTGGAGAAGAACTTGGGATTCATTGTACTGCAGAGGCACAGCCTTCTCTCAGGGCATGCCATGCAGCAGAAGTTCGAGTTTCCTGCTTTTCCTGACTTCAGAGCTGACCTACAGGGACTGCCCCCTACGGTGACAATATAAACCACCGTCTTCAGTTCTGGACTCATCTGCAGTGACTATCAGCAAGGGCACTAATTAACGGCACTTTTTGTGAAACCATGACAGTTACATATACAGCCATTGTACAGTAATGAGTTCTAGCTACCGCCAGCCCAGGCACAATCTGAACTGGTGACCTGGCAATGAAAAGGCTCCATAGCCCATTACCAATTCTGAAATCATTCAGGGCTTTGATAACTCTTGTATTTTTAGTGCATATGCCATTCTCAGAGCCTGGCCAAGGAGCAGCACGAGTTTAACTAAATCCCATTGTTGCCATTCAAAATTCTGTGGACTATTTTGAGATTTACACCACCCTGGCATAGCTGTTACTTCAGGAATTGTATGAAGCAACCCTTGATAATTCAAAGAACAGGAGATGAGCTGGGAGGAGGGTTTGACTAACCAAGACCAAGTGTCCTCAGAGCCTTCATATCAACCCAGAAGCTGGTGGCTGGGTTCTGTAGCAAAAAAATCCTGCTTTACATCTGCTGGAAGAAAGAGTCTTTGCACCTGTTCAAGAAGAATGGAAGAGAGATTGCAGGGAATTCAGGGTGTGAACAGATTCACCTGTATCACATGCTCGTAAGTCACACATTGATGCCAAAGATGGTGAGACCAAGGATGTTACCCCTTTGAAAAACTGAGTAGCAATGCACTCTGCTTTTTCATATGGACATCTAATTGTTAGAGCGTGGGATCTTCTTCAGTGTCACTCTGTCATGTTGTAAGAAGAGGAAGGACTAAAAGAAGGAAGATGTAGAATAGAAAGTTAATAAATGATTTTAAAAAATCAAGTCCATTTGTCACTCACTGGTGGTTTGCTGAAGCAAGAAGTGCAGGACAGAATCAAATACCAGGTGACAGGATGGTTGGGCGTGACTTTAGGCTGAATATTTAGCTTGGGGAATTATCTTTAAGCCTTGTTCAGAGTGCTAAATCACTTAACATCCAGATGATCTTCTCTGTTCTTTTTGGGAGTGTGTGCTACCTCTTTATGCTCTTTCTTTGTGTAAGGGAGTTGGCTGAAATTGCTGCTTAATCTACTTTTTCTTTTTCTTTGCTTAATAGTTTTGTAAATATCGTTAAATATCTTTTTTTGCTATCTTTGAGGAATACAGTTGCACAATCTATGTATTTTCTGGAATTATTTGGAGTCGTAGGCTGATTTAAGCTAGCAGATAATTAGAAAAGATTTTTAATTCAAAGTGCCACTTTTTGTCAATGGAAAACAGCATCAGTTCACTTTTACCAACAGCAGATGGTAGCATTCTTGCGCAAGTTATCTGTTTGCACTGCAGTGTAAAACAGAGCTTTCTGAACGTTATTTTTTGTGTGTTCTGAAGCTTCTGGAAGTTTTTTAAAGTTGTCTTAGACACAAAATGGTTGCTCCTCATGAGTACATTTTCAGCATAAGAACCAAGTGTGCTTTAGCTGTCAGAGACCCTGTTTAATATTTGATAATATAGAACATTTCCTATTTGCTGAACATGACAGGCCAGGATTTGTTTTTTGTTTCTAGGCAAGGGGTTGATGAAGAAGTTTTTAACTGTGTATCAGGAAGACTTACTCTGTGAGCATCTTCTTTTCGGTGCAGGCTGTTTATGATATGCTAAGATAAAATGCCATCACAGAACTAGGGGTGTCTGGCTACAACTGTATCGGCTTGGACAAGGGAAATCTGTGTTGGAGTATAAATTTGGTTTTCTTTGCCATTGAGAAACAGAGCCACCACAAGAAGCATATCCAAGGAGAAGGGTCTTTATCCAGGATAAAACACCCATCGTGCTAATCCTCATAGTCAGTCTCTGCTGTGGCTCTGGTGAGTGGACTAGGCTTACATGGCTGAATGGGGAATGATGTGCAAAGATGGTGATGATGCTGTTTTTTCCGTTGTGATCCATGCCTGCTTCTCCCCACCCAGCTGCCTTGCACTGTGCTTCTCAGCTCTGGCAGAGTCCTGGGCTTAGCAACATCTAAGCACAGTCTGTGCTCGGCTGTAAACAGGCTATCATGGCATTTCATATTCAACACCTTTCCCGTCTGGAATCCCTTTCTTGCCATTCCCTGCTGTGCTGTTATGCCCCCTATTGCATGTGGGGATGAGGCAGGTTTTGTTTATTTTGGTGCAGAAGCAGTAGCAGTGACCTCAGCAGCATTAAAGGACAATAACTTCCCTAGGGCATGGTGTGTGGACAGTCAGATATGCTGATCTTGTGGTATCACCCATGAGAGAGCTGATGAGATCACTGTTATGACTTTGCATTGAGTGCAAGCTCGATTATGTCAGAACTTGTATTCTGTTCCAGTGCCGGCTGGAGATGAAAGTGAAAGCTTTATGGAGCATTGGACTGAGTTTTTGGCAGCACCATGTGCAGTGTGAAGGTATAGAGGAACAGATAGTGTCTTATCATGTTGTAGGGAGTGTGTCTGACTGCAGACTTAACTGTCACCAAACTATTTTGTTTTTTTTTTTCCTTAGGACAGTTTCCACTGTGCTTCTTAAAGAACAACCGTTTTAGGACATTTTTTCTGTAGAATAGCTTAAAATGAGGATGTGCCACCTTGCGGGCTCTTCTTCCTTCTTGCTCCCCCTCACAGGCTCCAAATTAAACTGTGCTTACTTCCCAGCACCAGTTTGAGAAGATACAAGGATAGGGGGTCAAGGTTCTTAAAGAGCTTTTCCATGGAAGGGATTTGTTTCATGTATTACATTTGATCAGATACTTGTTTACACACGGCAGCTTTGTTTACTTGCATTCAGGTAATGCTGGTACGGTAACTTGAGTGACTTTTGAAAACCATTACATTTTAACTGAAATGGTGGCATAGCCTGGTTGGTGATCTTGTTTACCTTTTAGGATAGGAGAATATGGTCTCAAATATTAATTTGTCAATGACTGTCAGTAGAAGAGCAATGTGGGTTAGATTCTGAAATGAGAAAAGTTGCATCAAGGATTAATTGGCCCCTGCTTTGTCTTTTCCAAATGCAAATGGTGTCTTTTCTGTTTTCTCCTTGCATAAATAATAAAACACCTACTCCCTCTTAGGAGCACCCCTTACTTGGGCAACCATTTTTTGTTCTGCACCCCTGCCGGACTAATGAATTCATGTCTTCTATACTGACGAGTTCACGGAAACAACAGAACAGGTGAGAAACAGTACTGTGCCTTGCAAGGCTTTATGCAATGCAGATAAAGTAAATCAGCCAGGAAGTGGAAATGGTCAAAACAACTTCATTGGCCCAAATAGAATAAGATTCTGGATTGTCACCTAAGGGCTGAAAGTTAAAATACATTTGATATAGATAAAGTGAAAGAATAGCCCCATCTGAAGTTATTTTATGGCTGTCAAGTGTGTCTGCAATTCAGAAAAGGTTGGGATAATATGTTTATGGTGCTTTTTTGTTGTTTTGTTTTCTTTTCCCTAGACACACAAATTACATTATATTGTGGCTCAGTACTGTAGGGCCAGTTGTGGGTCTAAATCTGCCCCTGAGTTATGCAAAACTGCCACCTGAGCAGAATACAAATGCTGATTCAGTTGAAAGGTAAGAGAAAAAGAAATCACCTTTTTTCTCTCCCATCTTTGTATGAAATTAAAAAGGTTAGATGGATAACTGGTGTAAACATCATCTTCTCCTTTGGAGCTCTTGGTTCAGTTCATTTAGGACTCACCTTTCAATATTTTGCTTAGATGGCTGCCTTATTGCCTTGCTTACTTTGCAATGAAAATTTGTGCTGAGAGAGATGTACTTGGCACATTGCTGACACCCTTCATGACTCTCAGAATGTCCCTGGTGTCCTGGGGTCTTTCTCAGGAGTGTAAAAGCATTTTATGGTGGTTTCTTGAGCACGTGGTTGGTGGTATGACCTAGCATAACTCTGCTATAATGATTTTAATTTCATCTCTTGTCTTTTTTCTGTTTGGTGTCTCCACTTCAGACCTCTGAGCTGAAGGACAGATGATGGTTAGCTGTAGTAACGTTACTGTGGACTTTCCTAGGGATGAAATCAAATAACAGAATCCTTCCTGACTGGTAAGCAACACAGTGTGGAAAGATGACTGTTCACGGTTCTCTCTCTGGCAAGAACTTGCCTGGTTACAGTGGAAGACCTAAGAGTTGGCTGCAGTTGTGACAACTCTCAAGCATCACCAAGACCTGAACTCCCTTGTGATTGCATTGACCCCTTGAAGTCACTCTTTTCCTACCTCTCTGTTTTAGTGTGGTTATGGCCTTAGTAACACTACACACAAAAGCACAAGCCTATGGTTCCTTGATACAGAGTTGAGATGCTGGGTTTGGATCTACTAAATGTATTTACTGAAAATCATGTCTCTAGAACATCTGCACCATCTATGAGGATATGTACAGCAAAATACTTGTAGGATGTGGTTTAAGCTTGTGGCAGTCGGTGTTTGGGCTGAGACTGCTTTGCTTAGGGACCACCGTCTCCACCACAGCCTGATGCATGGACCATCTTCATGTTTGACACCACACACAGAATATCCTAATCTGAGGACTGAATGATACTTTGCTGAGAATATTTTGTATACGTCATGCTTCAGGGAACAGACAGGATCAGGACTGTAGACAAACTGAGTACTTAGAGTATATATCGGAGTAAGCCTGTACAGTTCTAGAGTTCAAGGTGCCTCATGCTATCGAATGAGAACATCTGGCTTTTCTGTGCTTCACTGCCTCCAAAGGAACCTTTGCCATACCCTATGGGAGTTACTGTTGTAGTCAATTAGTATTTCTCATTGTCAATTAGTATTTCTCATTGTCCTAGTAGTCGTTCACAGGTTTGGTCCCTACCCTGCAGTCTTTATGGAAGCGCCCTGACAGCTGTTGGATTTTGGGCAAGTAGGAACTGCATAGTAGTGCAATCAGTGAAAAACAGATTAGAAGTAACTTCCACACAAGTCATCTTGGATTCTCTCCCAATCACATTTTATTTGGAGTATGAACGAGACCACAAGTCCTGAGCGGTTGAGATGGAATTACAGATTTTACTTTATGTGTTTAGCAATACGTCACTTGCATCCAGAGTCCAACATATGCCACATCAGAGCTGGAAATGTGAAATGCCTCGGGTCTCCAATTCTGGGTTTTCAGATATTTCGATTGGTTGCATATTTTTAACTTACATCATATGTTATTGGTGGATTGAAATACAGTGCAGGCTTTAAAATTCAGTTGGTGCAGAATTCTTTTGCCAGCCATTTGGAATTAATAATGAAGCATGTAATTTATCCCATTTGGGATCATAACAACCTGAAAAGCCATTTTTCCATGTAAGATTTGTAAAATAAGGCTTTCCATTCATGTGCCATGATAGTAGCTACACTGTTTTTTTTAATGCTTTTGGTAACATGCTTGATAATTGCATCCATAGCCTGTTTTCAAATTTAAGGGAGACTTACACAGGAGGAAAACCAAAAAAAACCAGATAACAGCAGTTTTAAGAGCTGTTAAATGTTCATCCCTGCTCTGTGACCTTCATTTGTGATACACTGGAACAGAGGATTGAAAGCAATCAGCCCTCCTCAGGTGCCCTGCATTGCTAAGCAGCTCTCTGTCAGCTTCTGCTGCCACTATCCAGCACGTTGGCACACTCACACTCTGCTGGCTAGCCCTTGGGACCTTTATTCTCAGTATAACTTAGAACTGGCCTCAGGTAGCTTTATTTAAACCAAGGTTTGAATTAGCTCCTGCTGACCTTAGGATCAGGGAAGTGGAAAGGATTGATGGAGTTGTTCCCTATAAACCAGCAGCACTGAATGCTGCATCAGCATATCTGAGGATCAGTTATGCTCATTTTCCCAAAGCATCACAGATGTTACCTGGTACTGCACTGAGGATTGAATATACAGAAGAAATTCCACTTTTAAGCAACAGAAATAATAAAATGCAATCTTGAATACAGAGTGGCTTTGGAATAACCTCTAGCTGAAATGCTGGTTTTAGTGTTCTCTTACACTGGACAAGAGCTGTTCCTAGATAAAGGAAAAGAGCCTGGAACAACTTTGAGTATTATTTTCAGTACTAGTTCTTAGACCTTGAGAAGATTCAGCTACTAAGATACTGCTGTGCAAAATTTAAAGGCATAGTTTCACAGGCATTTCTTGGAGACCAGCTCTTCCTGTTTCTGTCTTGGAAGCAGAAACTGCGGTACAACAGGATTACTCATAATAGGATTTGGCCAGTTGGGTTTCTTCACTATAGGCAAGACTTCTTATTGCAAGTCTGTGAAGTGCAATTGATCTATTCAGAATGTCAGGATCGCTTCCACGTGACGCTGTACATGGGACAGCGTAACTTACGGATTGTAATTACAGACGAGGGAAAACAAATACGAAATAAGTCTGGGAGAATATACTCCAGTCACTTTCTCTACTACATCAGCCTTCCATTGCACCTTAATCCTCTCTTCTTTGTGTCAAGAATTACAAGAAAAGTGGAGTTTGTATGTAAATAAGAAATAAATATTTTTCTTTTACATGGAGGAATTCTCTATGCCCATTACATTCCACCTTAATTTATCATTTGTAAACAAAATTGAGTATTATTTGGACAGGGCATTGCACATTGTACTAGACTTAAGATTTCCTCTGTCAGAAACAACCCTAGGCACTTGTGTAATGGATGGCTGCGCACAGCGGGGTATTGCTTTGTCAGTGTCCTGACAGTCACACTCTTAACTCCTAGACATCCTCTCCCAGCAATCACTCCACCTCCAAGATATCGTGCAACCATACACTCACTTGGCTGGACAGTCAGGTTGTTCCAAGTGTCTGAAGCTGTCTCTGTCTTGCTTCCTTTCTGCTGATAATGCCCCTCCAAATTCTTCTTCAGTGCCTTGACCGTGTTCCTGCAGATACTGAGACACGACGGAAATAATGGGGAGCAAACTGACAGTTCCCCTGCCCTGCTACAATTCTTAACTGTTAAACAGCATAAACAGCAAAGCAACAGAGCAGTGTCATCATCAGTGTCAATGTTTCCCTGAAATTGGGCCAGAATACTACTGGACAAAAATTCAGCTCATTTAGTACAAGTACACTAAGCTTAGCTTGAGAAACAAATACAGGATAATCTAAATATTTGGGATCAAGGAGAGATATAATCCCTTTTAGATACCTACTTTCTAATGGCTTAAGTGGGAGGTAGGCATCTAATTTCCCATTTACATCTGTGCCTTAATGACTTGCATGATATTTTATACAGAATGTTTATGTACAAAAATCCTATTTTATTTCAAAATCAAGTTAATTGCAGCACTATTTTGTACTTTTATTTAGCAAATCTATTGGAGGTTCTTAGATCTGAACTTGGGTTTTGGCTACATACATGATCTGAAATCTTGCAACCTACCAAAAAGAAAATTTCCAAACAGTTTTGTAAATTTGCTCAGTCATTCCTTGCTAATCTGTGAAGACATATTGAGGACCATTGCTGCTGGAGACTTCTTTTTAAGAGAACTGACTCATACCTGCCCTTGGTTACAAGAATCAGCCAGAAGAATGAATTTTATGTGTTCAACTAAGCCAAAAAGATGCTTTTCTTTGGAATGCAATTGCTACCTACATAATCCCTCATTCGTGCCAGTGTGATCAGGTTAGAATTTAACCCCCCCAGCTGGTCTACCAGAAGGTTTGTAGTTAGTTGGTTTTGGTTACTAAAAGAAACATTCTTTTGGTCAAATTACATGCTTGTTTTCACAACAGTAGAGGTTGAACTGGTTAATTAGAGCTGAACATAGTGAAGTAATCAATATCAATTGTTGCAACTCTGAATTTCAGCAAAACTTTTTCAGTAACTTTTTTTTTTAATTTTGCCATTTGCTATGACTATGGTTTAATGAATTTGTTCGGACATTTATATTTATATTGCATAGCATTTCGGTTCCAGCACAAAGGAGAAATGATTTTTCTTTCCTCTGAACTGTGAAGTTACAACTATTTCCTCCAAAATACTCTTTTTCAGAGAACAGTGTATGTATGAATATCTGTGCATATTTTTAGTAACATGTAGGCTTTTAAAAGCATTTCAGAGAGTTTAGAGCATTTCTTAGCAATAATTTCTTACCATCTAGAGTAAGAAATTGTGCACCTGAAGTTTGTAGCTGCAAAACTGCCATGTCAAGAAGCTGTAGCTTTAATCGCTAAACTTAAAAAGCCAGGCTTGATACAGAGGCATGCTACGAGTGTAGCCCTGAAGGGAGTAACCATGTATTGAGTGCTCAGGAAGAACTGGAAAGGTGTCACACCTGTTATCTTTATGTCCTAGATTTCATTAGAGTTAAAAAAACACCGCATCACAAGGAAGCTTTCACTTCACCACTTGAGAGCTTGTTGTAACTGTCACCTACTGAAGATGAATTTCAACTTAAGGCAAGAGGGGAGTTTACTGCTATGTTTGAAAATGGAATGGTTTTACAGAGCCCTGCCTTGAATGCCTTTTTCCTCAACCTGTTAGAAGACAACATGTTTTCCAGTAGTGTTATTTTTCAGTAATGTTGTTAGCACAGCACACTGGAAGAGGTACCCGTGCCTAAAGAGATTAGGCTGCGTGCTTTGTGCACTGCTGGGCTCAGCAGCCGTGACTATTAGCCTCAGCAGCAGAGGCCAGATGGAGTGAGATACTATTCGGGTGCTTCCTTTCCCAGTCTTTGTTGCTGCCCAGGATTAGGCTATAGATAGAGAAGAATCCCAGTAAGGAGATTTTCACCAGCAGTCATCTGCATCACCAGGAACAATTCCTGACGTCTCTTTTGGAATACATCACCTTAAAACACAGAAGCCAGTCTTAAGGATTTTTGTTTCTGCTGAGCAAGCACCACAGTTGGTTCCACTCCACTTCCAGCGACAGGTAGAGCACACAGCAGGGGAGAACATGGGCTGAGCATAGGTGGAAAAAGATTTGGCAAGCTTTGGAAACGAACTAATCCTTCTTTCCTTTGCACTTGATCCAAATCAAAATCCCGAACTGAATTTTGGTGGGTTCTAGCCAGGCCTCATTCTGCCAAGCATTGATTGCTTCTCCAGGGTTTGTGAAGTTCATTATCCTGCATCCAGCAATCAGGTATTGTTAGCTTCATATGTGATTAGCCAAGTCTTTTAATATTTACACGTGCTTTGCTAATGAATTGGAAACACGGACTGCTGTATTTATTGCATGAGTTTACCTCTTCTCTGGTCTCTGTGGATTCCCTTCTGTTACGGAGGATTTGGGTTGTATAACACACAGTTTTGATGCTTCTTTATTAAGCTTAAAACCCCTCATCACCTGGTGATGAGGTTTGGCTTGGCTCATCTTCCTTTGACTTCTTTCTACAGTGTACAGATCACGCAAGTTATTCCTGATGGAATCCACAGACACATTTGCTAGAAGAATCCTGGTGACCAAGTATTGACTAGATGTTACATGCTAAACATGCTTGTAAAATAAATAACAAAATGCAACTCAAAATGTGCAACTAGCTTTAATAGTATCATGCTTTACTTTTTCTGCTCCCCATTCTGTGTGTTCTCCTACTCCTGGTAACTATTATTATTGCTTCACCTTAATAGCAGTCTTACTTCTGCTACATTGCAGGAAGTTTAAAACAAAACAAAACAAGCCCCTAATTCAGCTAAACCTGTAAAATGTACACATGCTTGATGGATTAATAAGCACCTGTGTTCTTCTTTTCCATGTTTTTGATCTAATAGGATTTCAGGTGAATTTACTCCATAAGCTCTTGTGCTTGTGTGTAGCATCTAGCCACTCTTTAGGTACACAAAGGCAGCAAGGCAATAAGTGTCTCATTTTCCTAACAGGAACACACTGAATCAGTTAAAGGCTAAATTTCCCATTTTGAAGATTTCTTTTGTTAAAGTCCACATAAACAACTTCTTGCCTTAGACCTTTTGCGTTTCAGCTTTTCGGCTCATTGTACTGACAGCAACATCTAGTGGCAAGACTACCTCATGACAATGCCCTACTTGGGGAAACTGGTCTGGCTCCATTTACCTCTGAGTAAATCTTCATCTTCTCTACTGCCAGTTTGACTTTAGAATTTGAAAAGAATTTGAACCGCAAAAACTTTGATGGTCCTCTTCGCTGGCTGCAGTAAAATCCTTTTTTTTAAAGGAGTATTACTGGCAGCTTCACTAATAATTTTTGCTACGCAAGAAAAGCAAATCAAAATAACAAAACCAAAGCTGCTGATTTTCTTAGTTGAAGTAATGTATCTCCTGTAGAAATTGAGCTGGAATCCTAACACCAGCAGTTGTGTAGGATAACATTTGCATACATAAGACCATGATTTCTTGATTAAATGAGCTGACTGGGATCTGTCTCTTCCACCAGGAACTGCCATCAGATCTGCAAGCTCTAAGTCACAGCTCAGTGTTCAGGTTTGCACATCCAGTAGCTTCCAGTCTTACAGTAATCAAGGATCACCTGAAAAAAACTGGTGATGTTCTAGCTGTTTTGCATGTAATTATGTACCTGATTTCTCTCACATGTGTACCTGCAGTTGGTTTGATGCATATTATTAGTAAATATAGCTGTATTGATGGCAGCCAATGCTTTCAAACCTGGCTGTCTGCTCACATTGTTCTGCTCCTAGATGAAGGCTGGATTTCAGAGACTTTGTAGTAGAATATGTGTGCATCTCTACTACGTGCTACCTCTGATTACTGCATATGTGTTCCAAGTTTCACAGAAGCATTAGATGGAGCCCACAGCAGCCGTGATAAGGATGTATCTGGGATTTCTGGGCATACAATAGCATGGTTGAAGTTACTGAGCGTAAACAGTAGCTTTGATTTAGTGAAGCTGTAAGAAATACAGGGCAGATGTAGATCCTCAAAATCCATCCGCATAACATTTTGGGCGAAAAGAGAACACAACCAGAACATGCATATGGTTGCATGAAATAAAAAAATTTACAAGCAGTTAACCCTCCACTATCCAAGAAGGCAGGAGGGCTAGGAAACTGGAAAGCACAGTAAAAAAAAAAAAAATGGCAATATTGGGTGCCCCAGGGAGCTGTGGGGATGGCTTAAGGCGTGGTCCTCCCAGCCTCTTTACCCTTAGCTCCAACGTGCTTGTTGACTGAAGCATGCTACAGGCACTGCGCATTTACGCTGTGTCCAAGGTTAGTCAAGAAGTTAAGGCCTCACTCTGAAAATCTCAAAGGGTATTTAAGTCAGGTTCCAGCAGAGGGAGTCTTAACTCTGGTATCGCAGAGGGCAGCTTTTCCAAAGTTACCCCTTAAAGCTGGGCAGGGGCTGCAGCAAAAGCCATTTTCGTTATGACTGGGGCTGCTGCATTTACAAGGATAAGGGAGACCTAAGTTCAGCATTGGTTCCATGCCTGAACAAGGATTTGAGTCCAAATCTCACAAATTCCCAGATGACTAAGCTATAGAATACCCAGTACTAGAGATTCACAATCTGTTCTTAGATTTAACTCCATTTTCATGTAAGTTAATGAATACTAAGTGAAGCAGAGCCTTTTGGATGAACACACAGATGAACTGCGATTATAATGAGGGAATCGTTTACACTCTAACTTCAGCCAAATAGATATTTTGAGGTTTTATTGCATAAAATAGCTCTAACATGAAACAAAGAACCCAGTGCTCTGCTATAAGCTTTGTGCAAAACGTACTTTCAAGGGGCCAAATTCAAGATAAAATACATTGAGTGCAAGTATCAACAGAACAGAAAATCTGGCAGTTACTTAAAGGCTGATACATAGGGACAGGCTGGCTTCTTGCTTGATGTTCTGTTCTATAATTCTGTGTTAGTTTTGGCATCCAAATTTTAAAGTGATGTTGAAAAACTGGACAATACAGAGAGAAAAATGATTGAAAATATGAACAGATGAAATACTTCAGTTTTTCAAATACCCTGATTATGGTGCAGACATCTCTGAAAAGTAAAACAAAAAAATCCAACTATTTAGAAGGCTTTTTAATCTAGCAAAGAAAGGCTAAAAGCCCTACTCAAAAAACATTCAAGTCAGTAACACACCAGTTAAATGAAAAGAGCTAGAATGCACTAAAAGAAACGAGTGTCTTCAGATCAGGCAGGCTTGCCCAAGTCCAACTAGTTAGACTTAATTTGCACTCAACATGAAAGCAGCTGGGTGTAGTTCTCTGGGCTGAGCAGGACAGAGACAATATTACATAAATGGTTTACTAATCCCTTCAGGACCTAAATCTGATGAGTTGTGTGTCAGGTGCCATTGCCTGCCTTCACACTGGAAACTAGAGCTGGCGTCATCATTTGAAGACCATAAATAAATACCATTTTCAGCATTTACAGCAACCAACTTCGATTTGAGGAAGGCTGTTTTCCAAAATATGCATTAAAATTCATGAAATTTCTCCTCCCAACTTGCTTCAGGGGTTGTTTTGATTCCTTAATTTAATAGTCCCAGAGAAACATTAGGTTTTTTTTTTTTGGCCAGACCTAGCAGTAAGAAATTTCATTTCAGTTCCTATGGGAAGAGTTTTATGACTGACATAATTAAAGATAAAATTCCATCTACACTAGAAAGCAGTCTGTTTCTTCCAAAAAAGATTGAGTCTTTAAGTTCTGGATTGTGTAGTATTTATTACAGTTAATACAAACATGTCTCAAACAGTGTATACGCTTAGCCACTGAGCAATAGGCAAAAACAAGGGAGTAATATAGAATACTTCAGGCTTTTGAAAAAAAACCAAAAACACCAAAACCAACAACCTTTACATAGTTATATTTGAACAATTTAGTGTCCAACAAAAAAGCAGTTATCCTGTGCTCCTGAAAAGCAATTATCTGTCTTCATAAAGCACAGTAGTATTTTATCAAACT
>WEKW01026046.1:33292-93540 GCA_013389905.1 Sula dactylatra | reverse complement strand
AAAAAAATAATTAAAAAAAATTAAACTCTTCCGTACTTCTGGTTGCCACAAGTACGTTGCCTCAAAGTAGCCCTGACGCGTTTTCGCTGCTTTCCCTTTAACCGGGAATGGCAGATTTAACGCCTAACATGTTTTCCCCCCTCACCGTTAATTCCACATCTCCTTTAAACCCTCTTTGTTTAAGCATCCCAGTCTCTTATTTTCTTGCCGCTGACCGCCGGAATGGTTTTTCTGATCTCGCATATAGGAAATGAAAGAAAAGAAGGAAAAACTCGAGGAGAAAACAGTCCACAAAGAAAAGAAGAAGGAGATAGTAGAGGTGAGGCCCTTCTGGGGGACAGATTTAGAGGCGTCGGGGAGGGTTTTACAAGGGGTGGTTAGCCTGCTCACTGCGGGTAACGAATATGAAGGGAATATGGGAGATTAAGAAAGAAGACGGGCCAGGGGAACTCGTAAGGGAGAGGGTCAAATGAAGAGCGAGCTGTAGGATAATTGTGGAGAATGAGCCTTGAAAGACTTAGCACAGTCAGCGTGGCCCAGGGAGAAGAAAAAAAGGTCAAAGAAGGGAATGGAGACAAGGGCAAGTAGGAGTTAGGAGGAAGGTGGCACAGGAGATGCGGTCCTGCGCCTACTGAAGTATCCTGAGGCGCATAAGGAGTATAAGTTGAAGAAGGTGGGGGGAGGAACAGTGAGGAAGTGCACAGATTGATGAAGGTCAGAAGGGATCTGGAAGCAGATGTACTATGGGCATAGGCTAAGTCATTAGCCCGTAACCAGAGAGTTGTTCTGATTGTTGGGATGGGCTGGCAGCACCTTGTTGGGATGTAAGCTTGTGGAAGTCAGGGTTTGTGTTGGTGGGGAGGGACTGGAGGTTTTGGAACGAAGGCTGGTTGGGAGGAGGGTTTCGGCTGGGATGGTGGGAACGATGGTGTCTGAGTAACAGTGCAGACGTGCACGTGATGCACATCTGAGACTGGAGTCTGAAGTGGCTGGAGCTGTGGAGATTGTTCTTGCACTTGCAGCAGAGTGCGCGTGGTAATGTCATCGTGACGCCAGTTTCTGCTCTGACCACTTTGTTTCACTCAGGATGAGGAAAATGGAGCTGAAGAGGATGAGGAGGAGAATCCTGATGATGTCGATGAGGAAGAAGGTGGTGATGAGGATGAAGGTAGGAATAATCGGTGTAGGGAGAATGGGAGGAATCAGGCTGTGGGGGAATAGAAGACCATGGAGGGAAATTCCTCCTCTGACTGTGAGATTACATTCTCTGAAATGCCACTTCAATTAACCTGTGATTTCCTCTCTTGCTTGTGCTTAGAGGGAGATGAGAATGGGCAAGAGCAGGATGGTCACGCAGAAAAACGATCTGCAGAGGAGGAAGAGGTGAGCGACAGTGTTGAGAGCAATGGCAGCGAGAAGGAACTAGGTTACCTGCTACGCGCTGATCAAATCTGTCTGGATGCCATTGCTGAGCATCTCAGATTGGCCTCAGGTCTCATCGCTGCTTCGGCAGCAGATGGGTAAACAAGCCTGACGTGGCAAGGGGATAATAAATCCCTGTAGACTCCTTGTAGGATCCAGGTCCTTCTGCTAGTAGTCGTGGTGCTGAGCGTTTGAGAGTCAGGGTGCATGAGATTATGCTGGGCGATGGCCGCTCAAATACCCGTGACTTCTGGGCTTCAGGCCAGAAGATGGACTGGTGAGGGCGGATCTCAGGGTCTGTCAGAAGTGATGTGAGCCTGGGCTTACTATACCTCTCAAAGGTAACAGCACAGGTGTCCCTCCAAATGGAGCTGTCCATGTCTTAACCGTGACCGTCAACAGAACAGTTGTCAGGCGCTCAAAGATCCTTTACAGAAGAGTGGATTTAGGGTGGGCCTAACAGAGTTTTCCATATGGAGGAAAGAGCAGCAGTAAGAATTCTGTGGAGAGATGAGCTGCCTTGGTGTGGTGGCTGTTCGATTGTAACTCCTTTTCTCCTCTCTTTGTCCTGTGTAGGATGAAGTGGATCCAAAGAGACAGAAGACAGAAAATGGGTCTTCAGCTTGAGTCCTCCCCTCCCATCTCCTCTGTTCCGTCCATCTCTCCTCCTCCATTCCAGCCTGTGCTTGCACTGTCCGTTAGCCTCTGGCTTCACACAATCTCAGATGAGGAAAGATTAGAAAAGCTCTCAAACAGGGAAGACAGCAGTTTCCTTCTCACCCGAAGATCTAGCCTATCTGTGACATTGCCCAGCTGAAATTATTCCGGTCCCCCACATCCTTTCAGCTGTGCCCCATTTACAAATGATCCTCGTTCCTCAAGAATCTCATTGTTTCCTGGGGCTCAGTACGTAACCTTGCCAGGCCTGTGTGCCAGGCTCTTCACGTGGCAAGCACTTCCCTTTTCACTTGCCCTCCTTTTTTTGTCACTAGTGTGACTGAGATTCTCGACAGCTTCTGCTCCCCAGACCTGCTGTCAGACGCCCTCCCCGAGTCCTGGAGGCTGCGGGCACAGAGCTCATGGTGCGTTTTCCAGTCCTAGGCCTCCTCTCATCTGCTTCCCTGTTGAACCCTGAGAGACAAAGAAAAACAATATCACAAGCAAATAATGGTTCTATTAAACCACACATGGAGACAGAATTTATTTTAAGCTTTTTTTTCTTCCAAGTTTACATGACAGCAAGCTGGCCCTCGTGAATTTTTCAGGAGATAAGGGTTGTTTTTATATATGAATTTCATCTGAACTGC
Source organism: Sula dactylatra (assembly GCA_013389905.1). Lineage (NCBI taxonomy): Eukaryota > Metazoa > Chordata > Aves > Suliformes > Sulidae > Sula > Sula dactylatra. Next base: position 90,811 of record WEKW01026046.1, on the reverse strand, counting down.
GTATTTTTTTAATTTGGAGGCTTTTTTAAAACAAATCAAGAGAGAAACAATTGGGGACCAAACTTTGATTTCCATGATTTCCCTTCAGATTTTCTTGTGACCATTTTTTGTAAATTAAAGGCAATATAGCCACAGCATTTTCTATGGCACAGACATCACGAGGATGATAGATATAAATATATATATTGTTTTCAACTAGCACTGTAAATAAAAGCCTTTAAAAATATTTGAAAGGGCTTGTGTGGACAGTTGTGTCTGTACGCCTTGGGTGACGTTCTGATCGGACAGGTAGAAGTTGGTTTGCGGAAAGACGGGATGGCTTGACTGGCAGCGGGTAGAAAGGGGAACTGTAACTTAGTCGAAAGACCCACATTAATAATTTGAACGGCCCCTGCGTGCCAGAGGCTGGCGTGGGTGGGTCCTGCTCCCGCCCTCTTGTGCTGCTCCGTCTGCCGGGCAGTTATGGCGAGGGCACGGCACAAATGTGAGATAAAGCTCCAGGGCTATCGCGAAGGTCTCGAAACCGCGATCGGGCCTCAGGGGCTCCGAAAGGGAGCCCAGGCTGCGGCTGCTGGATACAGCCGAGTGCTGCTCTGACCATACGCTGCCCCAAGGCCTCCCTGCCTGGGCTGGCTTCAGGTGTGACCCACAGTGTCAGTTGCAGCAACAAGGAAGTGCTTTAAGAGGCAAGAGCTTCAGTTCTTTGTCCCACCGGCTGCCTGGGAGAGATCTGTTAAGCATTTGCCTTTTTATCTTTGCAGACCTTTAAAGTTGCTGTTAGCATTTCTTCCTTTTTAAACTCGTACCTTGGCAAGCATGCAATGAGCCACCGAGACCGGCAGCTGTAAATAATGTCATCTTTTGTCCGAGCATCAGTGGCGTTGTGCTTCACCAACTGCAGCAACAGATCAGATACTGCAAGTGCAAACAGTTGCTTGTCTCCGGAGGGGCAAAGCATCAGCTGTCATTTTCTCCAAATGCCCGCGCTTGGCTGCAGGACTGCCGTGAGGGCGCACAGGGATGCAAGCGTGGTGCGAGTGGGTCAGCCCCTGCCAAGCCCTGTCCCACCTGCGAATGTCTCTGGGGGCAAGTGCCAGCCTGGTGGGATCTCACTGCGCTGCAGGGTGTGGGGTGCACCGCTCCCCCAGCATCCGTTTGCTGGTGGAGCCTCTGCTGGGTCTGGAGCTGTCTCAGCCCAGGGGCCACCACAGCCCTGGTGCTCCTGCCCTGGCCCCTTCCCTCCCTCCCAGCTCAGTGTCAGGGAGGGGATCTGGGCCCTTCTCCTCCAGCAGGGATGGGCCTGGTTCAAGCAGGCCCCTCCGGTCCTGGGACATCCCCGTCTCCAGCTGGAGCCATGTGCTGGGCTCTGCGTTCAGGGGCCTTTGCGGCACAGCTGTTGCAGCCATGCAACGCCCAGGGTCAGCCTCAGCCGTGTTCACTGCAGCCTGTCCCGCCCCGATGAGCTCCCTCGGCAGCTGGAGCCGCAGCCAGTTAGGGTGCCTTCCCCTGTGAACAGCATTTCAAAAGCAGGTAGCTGCTGCCTGGGATTGACTTGCAACACCCCTCCTTGCTCCCGCTCGCCTCGGGCGCTGTGATCAATGTGCTGCTTCAACCTGCGTGTATCTTTTAGCTGTGCTTTTGCAATTTTGTATTCCTACTGTTGCTTCATTTTTAAAAAATGATGGATTCTAGTCTCTCTTCAAGACAATTTTACGTTGGAGCAAGTCCTCAGAACTCCCCCAAATTTTCTGCTGACCCGTTGCCTTTTACTGTTCGATACTGAAGATAAATTATTAGTGGATGATACAATCTCTGCAGAGGCTGATCATCATTTTCATGCTTCTTCCCCACCACCGTAGCAGTGCCTGACTATGAGTAGTGAAGAATGTACTTGCCAGTGAGAAGTCGTGGAGACATAACTCCATCTCTGCTTTCTACGTGGGTGCAACACCAGTACCTCTGGCTCTATCCAGCCCATCATCCAGAAGGAAGTGAGGCAGCACCCAATTGTTAGGCCAGCACTAGCAGTGTGAGCAGCCATCCCTCATTTCTTCTGATGGAAACGTTGCAGGGCAGAGGGAAGTGAGAAAGGGCTGCCAGCCAGGTTCCCCAGGTCTCAATGGACCCCTTCACTCCACAGCTTCTACTAGTTCTTCCATCTTATTCCATTTTATTGAACACCTTTGTCATCATCTATGGATAGTTAGAAGATACAGATACAGAAATAGTTAGAAAAAATGTCTGCTTCAGTATTTTTTTTCATCTCGGTGACCTGTGGGACATCATCACTGACTTGAGGTGAGGGCTACAGAGATAACATAATGGGAAATTGCACAATTTCTTCCCTTTCCTTAGATCTGCAAAGATCCATGCTGTATCTGGGGGTATTTTAGCTGACAAGGCGATCACAGCAAGAAGTTGCATAGATTTCCAGAAAAAGTTGAGGGTACAGCGTTCTGCACTGCGCTTCATCTCAAGCCTGCCCGTGTGCTTGATTTGCACCCAAACTTGAAGATGCTTTTTATCATTCAGTCTAATTCAACCTCCGCAGTGAGATCAATCGTGTCGTGCAGGTGTCATCAAGGGAAGAACAAAGCCCGTCTTCACCAGCGATTCCTCAGAAGTGATGATACCGTTCAGGGGCCTTATTCACCTTTCTTGGCTCTGTGCTAATTCTCCACTCATTTCATTTCATTTCTGTAACCTCATCAGCTGGAAGCAAAACTCCCTCAACTGTCCCTTCCTTGTTGCCGATGGCACCTGCTCCCAGCAGCTCCGGTCCTGCCAACCGAGCTGCACTGGAGATTCCCTTCTTTGTCGTTCCTCTCCGGGGCTGCTTGCTTTGAGAGAGTTGTGGAGGTGGTGCAGTCATGCTCTTGCAGGCTCTGCTACACTGCCCTCTAGACTGACAATTTCTGTTTCCGATGGCCCTTTTGTGTAGTTTAGAGCAGCAAACGCAGGCACCAGTGCAGGTAGAGCTGCCTACCAGGTCTTAGCTGGGTCCCTGTCCTAGCTCGGACGAGTGAGTGACCCCTTGCTCCCTGGCAGGGACCACCTGACAGCTGGGTCCTGGACCCACCGGGGCGGTGAGCTCGCTGTCCGAAGGCTGTGGCTGTGGCAGGGGGTGCCGAGGCTGCTGGGACAGTGCTGGCGGGATGTGAGCTGCTCCTTGTTGGGTGACCATGCAGGCGCAGCCTCCTGAGAGGCCAGCTCTGGCTGCAGCGGTGAGCTGCAGACGGCAAGCACGAGACGAGGCAGCTGATCTCTGTGTTGGGTGAATAAAACCAGTTGACACTTCTGGTTAAGCAGAGCAACCTGACCTAGCTTTGGAGTCAGCTCTGCTGTGACCAAGAAGATTGGGCTAGAAATCTCCAGAGGTCCCTTCCCACCTACATCCTTCTGCGACATATGAAGAATTAGATGCCTGCCATGGAAAGTTTGAGCTGAGTCTGAAGGTATTTTGAAGGGCTGAGCCCAGAAACGAATGTTCTTTGCATCTTATAGCTGTTACCTCCTCATTTCCCCATTAGGCAAATGCTCCCCTCCGCCCAGCCCCTCTGGTCTTTCACACCAGTTTTAAGCCAATAAATGAAACAAGACTGGCGTAATCAAAGCCATCGCACAGGCAGAATCGTGAACCCTCCTTCAGACCTGGAAAAAGTGAGCCCTCCAGCTGCTGCTGGTCTGGAAGGAAAACCCTTCTTGCCTCAGGAAAGTCCATAATCACCCTGTTGTACTAGCTTTAAAAAAATAGCCAAGACGAATTACTTCTCCCCCCCATCCCTTCCTCTGGGATCAGGGGCTTCTTTAGGCCCTCTGGTTAGGAGGAGCATTGCTCAGTTTCTTCCCGTACGCCATATGGGAAACTGAAACAACTTGCCTTCCCGGATCTTTAAGAAGCCCGTGTACTTTTCCCTCCCACCTCTCTCCCTTATTTCAAGAGCAGAGTCAAAGACAGACACACTCATGGCTGATCCAGTCCGTGTGTTTTCTCAGGGAAGAAGTCTGTGTTTATATGTGTGGGCTCAGACTGGGGACATAACGCAGATGGACAGGACTGGAGCGCTGCGGATGAGTGGATGAGTTTGGGGTTTGTTTCCTGGTGAGCTCTTACATTTTAGCAAAACATGGACAGTCACAGGGGTGAGGAGAGACCTAAGGTGTTAGTATTCAAGGGTCTCAGCCACACAAGGTGGCTTATGGACCAAGGTACAACTTCGCTCTTACGGGAGGCGTTTTCTATCAGACACAGAAGAGGGTGCTTTCCCATCTCAGGAAGCCTAAGTCCCAGCTGGAAGTATCTGTGCACAGCAGTAGCTCGTTAGCTGAGCCTCAGAGAACTGGGATATCAGAGCAGACAAGCTTCACCTTGTCAGGTATACCTGCACAGGCAGGCTGTGGCAGGTGACCAGATGACTTGCTGCAAATCACCCGTTAAAGAGGATAGAAGAGCATGCGACCCATGTATGTGCTGTGGGTGATATCTAGCTGGTGCTACTTATTGTCCGGGGGCTCCAAGAGCCGCACATTCTACAGATCTCCAGCACTTTTTATAATTATTCCCATTTATTGTTCCCATTCTCTACCACGGATCTTAACCACTTTGTCTCAAGAAGTCCAGCTGAACATTTCCAATGTCCTCGTGGGGTTCAAGATGCTTTATTCTTAGTTTAGTCGCTTAATCCATAAAGTGGTGTCACAACGCCAGCAGGGTGTTTGGCCACATGTCCTGCAATGAAGCATCTTGTCCCTAAGTCCAAAATGTTACTGGGGCTTCGTGCATCCAGGATGGAGGATCCTAAAACCAGTAAAGGCTCCAAGATGTAGCAAAAATAGCCAGCTGCCAGAGCTCTGTGATTACGCATGTCTGCCAAGACCTCTCTGGCAGCTCAGGTAGCCAGGTCTCAGACTTTCCTAGGTCTTACAGCAATTCATCCATCATTTTGGGATGCATTTATTAGGCTGCATAATTCATAATGAAAATTTCAAAGACCCATACCTGAAGCATCCTTCAGCAGCTTTTCTATTGTTGCACGTCCAGATGACTTCCCAAATGGTCTTTACTGGATAGCACTCCGCAGCATGAACTCAGCACTCTGTTAGGCTCATCCATAAGCACACCAGAAGTCCCATCCGAAAACTTACAGCTAGTTGCTGTTTTCTTATGTGAAGGACAGTTTCTTAAATAGCACTTCTATATTTTTTCCTATGTCAGATCATTTTGAAAACAGCTGAGGTTGTTGTATATGGCTCCAGCAAACCTGAGCTTCCAGGACAGTAGCATGGTAGATATGGACGCAGATTTGGGCTGGGAATTTGCCAGTTCTCCACAAGGTAAATTTCACAGAAGATTCAGGAGAGAAGTTTGGGAAAACCAACCTTGTAATTCAAATGAGTCGTGAGGTTTTGCTCATAACTAAAGAAAATACAGACTGCTTCAGGGTCTGTGAATCCCTTTTCACAGCTGTCGAAATAAGCATTCTTGTAGAGCCCTGCTAACAGTGTGCCATGTTGACTGTAGTTTCTCGTTGGGAGAGGATCCTGTTCCACCTCAGTTTCTCTGTGTTTTAAAGGGTTTCCAGATCAAATCCTGACTTCAGGTCTCCTATCTGTGGCAGGATTCCTATAGGTGTTCCCGGTATTCCCCAGTGCTGCTTTTGCTTTTCCATCCAAGAGTGAAAAGCCTACAGATAGCTGATGGGGTCCCAGACTGCAGACAAGAAGGAAGACTGCTGTCATGGAATTGGGATACAGTGGTGATACCTGTGGTGTCCCGATTGCTATTCAGTAGAACATCTCAGCCCTGTATGTGCTGTCATCACTGAAGACTCCAAGGCGACCTCCAGCAGGACCCAGTCCCTCTGCATGCCTTGGGACACAACAGCTAAGCCCCGATCTCTTCTTTCAAGACCTCTGCTTGTCTGAAAAACACTGCCACTATGGGAGAATAGGCAGCAGAACCAAATGCAGGTCAAACCGATACCTCTTTCAGCTTGGAGGGTGCACCTTACATTGCTTTTCTTGATCCTCTCGAACAGATTTATTACTGGGAGAGGAACCTTTGGCGTCCTTTAAGCCTAGGTCTACAGCTTTCCTGCCTCAAGGGCCCCCTGGTGGCACCAAACTTGACGTGTCTGTAAATACTTCACAGGGAGATCGTGGGCAGTCGTCATCCGAGTTTCTCTGTAACCAAAATGCCTGGCACAGAGCATGCTGTGAGCTATCTCTTAGAGTGGCAGAATGAGGAATGGCTCTGATCACACCGCCGCTGTTATGAGAGGCCTAACTCAAACCTGGAGAAACGAGAAGTACCTGTGTGGTCAATCAGCATCGGGTTTGTCTTGGCTGGGTGTCCACAGCGTGATTTGAAAACACACAGGTTGCTCTCTGGCTTCCAGGAGAAACAGTCCTTTGCCTCGAGAGTCCAAGGCAGGTGTAGGGAACCTGGGAGATTCCTCCTCCCTTGAATCCACTCCTTCAAGTGGGACACTGTATTACTTTCCTAATACCTGCTCCAAAAATCTTCTTTCCTGGCCCAGTACAGCTCCTGCTATGATTTTTGCCTGGAACAAGAACAATTCTGGGTCAGAAAAGGGGTATTTCATCTGGTGTGTCCTTTCTCAAAAACCAGCCCTTCTGGGGTCGTACCATACTATCAGGTGCATCAGGCAGAGTGTAACCATACCCTCCTCTCATCTGTTTTTCTCATATGCTGTCAGAGGAGGGTTACCTGGGAGGTAAGGCTGAACAGAACAGCTCCTCTGTGCCTCTTGCTCAACTTCAGGAGCCTTAAAGGACTTGTGGGAAGGCTCTAGTAATCCCAGGACACACAACTCCTCTTCTGTGGCCAGGGTTGACTCCACCCATGCAGGTCCCAAAGCTCCTCCACTAGAAGGGCTCACAGACATTCACGCCACACACAGCCTTCTCAGCTGTAGCTGATTTTGGACCCTTTCCCAGTAGCATGCCCTCCCTTATTGCATCCCCTAGGTAGAGCCTTAGGGTTTGACTGCCCCCCCCTCAGGAAGTTAGGGGCCTGTTTTCCTCTTTGTCTACAACGCCAGATAGTTATCAAGAACCTAAACTGGATGCCCAAGAACAGAGCCAGTACCTGAGATCACTGCAACTTTTTGGAGAACCTGATTTAGGGTTGTCAGCTGCAGGATTTTCTTGGGGAAACAAATTTTTGGGTTTAGCTGGCAGGTCCACAAGTTCCCAAGCAACTACAGCAACTGCCCCAAGTACCTTAAAAATCTGTCAGTGCTGCACTGACAGCTGGGTTCAGGACACTGCTTGGGTAGTCCACTTTTCCCAGAGCCATTTACAGACATCAGCCAGACGTCCAGAGCGTAATTCCATGTGACAGCAATGGGATTTAGGAAGCTTTCTGTACTTTCCACTCCTCAGCGGTTTCTCATCACAGCTGAGCTAGGGCAGCTGCCTGTAGGAACCTGCCATGGAAGTAATTTGAGTTATTCTCTATTCTAATTATGCACTCACCTTTTCTTCTCCTCCTCCTTTTAAACCTAATGTTTGCATTGGTCTGGCTTACGGCACCATGAAGGGCCATATTATCACAAATTGTGCAGGGGGGGATGAGTACGTAGCCGGGGACAGTCATTCCCGGTGGCACTGAGACAGGAAGGCAAACCTGGGAGAGAGTCTCTTGGATCGGTTTCCTCATGAGAGCAGCTGTAAGGTGAAATCCCACCCTCAGGCACCTGGGAACCTTCTAGGTCATCTTCCAACCCTTCAATGAGCATGCTCCTTCACTTCGAGGAATCCTCTGCTTTTTATAGCCACCCCAAATATTTGTATTTCCCAGACCAGGACAGGAAATGCTGTTAGTCTTGGTTTGTTTGGTTGTTTTTTTCTTTTGAATAACTACTCTTGGGCCAGTGTTTTTGACTGTAGCCTCCTTTTCCATTATTAAAGCTTGTGAACTTTACCTTGGCTTATGACTGGACCATTTGTCCATATTTCCCCTCCTGCACAAGCTGATCTGGTCGTGCCGTTCAGATGGGGGCACACAGAACCTTTGAGGTAACCAGTCTTTCAGAGTGACTTTTATTCTGACTTAGTAAGCCACACACACAAGAAAATGATAGTAACAAAAAAAAAAAAAAAAAGAAAAAAAGAGAAACCCCTATATCTCCTCCAAGTCTGGAACAAGTGAGCCCTCTGATCACCTGTAGCTAGGGAAAAAACAGCAGGTCCTTGCTAAACTCAGGGGAAAGTCCCCACACCCACATACCACCACTACCTCAGTTCATTTGGGTCCAGGAGGCTTTTCCTTCCTTTTCCCTGTGGGTTATGTGCCTCAGCTCAGCAGTCATGCTCCTCTGCTCTTTCACAGCCCTGCACTGGAGTTTTCTTGCAGAGCGAGACCAGCTGGCTCTTTTCCTGAGTCTTAAAAAGGGCCCACATGCACTCTTAGGGAAGCCCTCCAGTCAGGGCTGTGAGTAAGGGAAAAGCCTGGGGAAATATGAATAGATAGTGGTTTATTCTCATTATGGTGATCAGCTGGCTTGGCTTCCTCATTCCTGCAGAGAGCCCCATATCCTAGGGCAGAGCGAGAGGATGCCATCAACCATTTTTCACATCGACAGTCTGCAGGTGGTGAAGAGGCCACCACAAGAGTTCTTCCCATGAAAGAGCCTTGCTGTGAAAACCATGTACCTCATTTCTAGCCAGATTTTGTCTTTAATTTCAAGCCACTGGTCATCCTTATGCTACTCTGCTGGAGTAGAGAATCTGCCTCTATTTCACATCTTCTCCTCATGGGGAGAAAATATCAAAGATAGATTGTGAATGTAAGAGCGTAAAAATGGTTGTACCAATGGGCTCTCTAGCCTAGTGCTCTGCTATGGCTGATACGAGATTCCTAAGGGAAGGCACTGAGAGACAGGACATCATATAGAAGCTTCCTGTAAACAAGAGCTAAGGACATCCTGAGCTGGCAGGCATACCCAGGCCATCGTATTCCAAAGCTGGTAAGGAATTGATCCTCCACAAATTACCTAATCCCTATTTGAACTCATTTATACTCCCAGTCTCCACAACATCTTCTAACAATAATTCCATCATCTTCGTGACATGAAGAATTTATTTCATTTTGTTTGCAGTAAAATCGCTGCCTGAGCTTACCACTGCTTCCTCTGGATTAGGTCAAACATCTCAAGTTCTGTACATGTGAGAGCAAGATCTCCAGGTCCCAAGTCAGGTTTTTTGCACCACTCTTCTAAATCCTTTTCCATTTTTCCACATCCTTTTCCGAATCATGGACCCGTTCCAGTAACTTGTGCTGTAAACAGAGGTAGACAATCTGTTCGCTCTTTGAGATCCCATTTTATAGAGCGTGCTGTCATGTATCTCCCTCCCTGGAGCCTTGTCTTCCCAGGATAACTGTATTCTGTTCTGGAAGTGTGATGCACATACTTTGTTCCTCAACATACGACCTTATGTTTTAATTCTAAGTGTGATTTTACCAGGAGTCTTAGGAGGCAGTTTCTTCCCATTAACCTTGCCAAATATGAAATGTGCACCGTGCCAGGAGAGACAGTCACACCTGCAGAGCTGTGAAGGCCTCCTAGCCACATTCTGGCAGCGTAAGACAGCCATGGACATCAGAAAGCAGTTGGATGTTGAACAAATCAAGTGGCAGCCTCGCACTGGAAGCTCACGGAGTCTGAATTTCTAGTATGCTTTCACCTCATCAGCAAAGGCTCTGGAGTATTTACACAGGACACAAAAGCATTAGCTGCTTTATCTTCTACCCTCACGCACACTGGAGAGGGTTCTTTGGTCATTCATGGCTCTCTGAGAAAAACCTGGCAGAGAAGCCTGTTACAGTGAACGCTGCTCAGCGTGGCCCGCTCGCCTCCTGCAGAATGGGACCTGACATCTGCAGACAGAAACTTCCTAGAACCAGGAAAAATTATAAACGGCACCAAACAAAAGCAAACAACAACAAAAATCAAGCTTAAGCCCATGTTTTCCCCACGTGGCCTTAATTATTGCACCCCAGTGACCAACTCCTGGCAGAACTTCCTAATATTTAGTTTTCTGGAGCTCCGTCTTGAGAACCCAGATCTCTCCCAGCCCTCATCATAACACGGGAGGTCCCGCCGCTTCTTGGGTATTTTAAAGCCCCTTTACACAGGAGTATAGTTCCATCTCTTTGGTCCCAGCCTCCTTCAAGGGTAAACAAGAGCCAGCCCGGACTGTTGTGTGTGCCATAATGATAGCCAGCCACCTTCCAGCAGGGTGAGAATGGGGGTACCTCCAGAGCAGCAGGGGCTCTTCGCAGTGCTGAAGGCTAGCCGAATGCTGGGCTTCAGTAGTGAGAACATCGCAAGCAGTGATTAATCCTATATTCATGGCACATGAAAAGCCACGTCTGCCACAACGTGGGACGTCGACGCACTGGAACAAGCCCAGCAAAGGGCCCTACGATGGCTGTGGGGTGGAGAACATGATGCATGACAAGGAGCCTGAAGAAGAGGGCTGCTGCCTGCTACTACCCAGAGGGGGTTGGAGGGATGATACAGGTGGACTTCTCTCGCAGGGGCACAGAGAAAGGGTGTGAGACGAGGAGCACAGTTTGCAACAAAAACTTATGGGGCACAAGGAAAAGCTTCTCCTGTGAGGGTGTTTCAGCAGAGGAACAGGTTTTCGGAGAGGCTGGAGAATGTCCGCAATTGGAGTGTTCAGGATTTGCCTGGGCCGGGTCCTGAGCAACACAGTCCTCTTTGAGAGGCACCTGCCAGGAGCAGAGGGTTGGAGTGGAGACCCCGGAGGTCCCTTCCCACATGAATCTTCCTGTGGTGCTGTGACTAACAAGTGGGTTTATTTGATTTTGCATTTCTTCTTAATAGGCCGGTAGAAGCTATCTCACAAAACAATGCAGGCTGCTACCTGCCGTGAAGTGCCAAACAGAGAAGAAATGGAAGAAACAGCTCAGCTGCCACCACACTCTGAATTTCAGTCCGTCACACAATCATGTTAATCCAACATAAATGCATAGTGTTGCAGAAAGGGGCAATCCCATCCTCCCTTTCATCTCTCCTGCTGTCTCTCTTTGTCAACACTGATGAGCATCAGAGAATTGATCCAGCTGAAAACTAAACTATAGAGAAACAAACCCATTTGATTTACAATGAGCCCTTTCAGTTTAAAAACGCACCGTCTCCCTCCCTAGCCTTTTTTGTTCACAGCAAAGTGGCTGGGGATCACCAAATCAGACACTTTATTCTCTTCAGGAGTATTCTGGAGCACTGCTGTCCCCTTCCTTGCTGAGCCATTGTCCACATGAACCTTCCCAGGGATTGTATTCTTCTGCAGATGATTTCTCATAGCATCACATGCTCCTTTAGTTACCCTCTATATCTAGCTTTCCCACTAAGAAGGGAATAACATATTCTTTATTAATAAGAATATGCCTGTAGCCTCCAGAGCTCCAGTGTACCATAAGCTATGGGCTCATGTTCTCCTGCTATGACACACTGTGAAAGCACAGCACATTGACCAGATCTACTTTTTCACAGCTCCTCAGGACACATGCGACTAAGCCTAGAGCCAGACCCTTCTGTGCCCCATGCGATGCTCATCCCCCAGCATCTGAAGCACGTCCGAGGTGCCTCTTCTCTTGTCAGAGAGACCCACGCTGCTGCCAAGAGTAAGACACAGGGAGGATTCAAGCCCCATGAGCAGAAAGAACATCCTTCTGTGGTGGTTTTTCTTCGAGGGGATGCTTGCCATATTGTCAGTCAAGAGTAACAGCAGCAACGGGGATCTGAGCCTGGCATATCTCAGTCAGCCTATCTCTCTCTTGGCACTCACGAGACCACTGATGGTCGCCCAGATCAGCTGCGGGAAGGTCTCACACCAGCAGAGACAACCCACACCTGTTCTGGAGATCCCTCAGTCATAGAGTCTCCCTGCAAAACTGGCGAGAGACTGGCAAACCGAAGAAGCCGCACCTAAGAAGGAGCTTGGGCGTAATCTGTCGGGGGAATCTGCATGCCCCAGTGTCAGTACCTGGCCAGCATCATCCTCACAGCCTGTCCTGACACCCTCTTACCACCAGTCTTGGTGCCGATGGCTCTTTTAGAGGTCTTGTTTGCTGGCCGTTTCTGCCAGCGGTCACCCACTTTCTGGACTACCCCTGACATCCAACGCTAGTCTGTCCTCCAGCTCTGCCGTTGGCACTGGAGCTTCCAGAACAGACCACGTGTTGGGAGTCCCACTCTCAGACCAAGGTTCAGCTCCTATCAGAGCACCCCTCAGCTCCTTTCAGCCCATACTTGAGTCAATGGAATTTTTTAGGACCGTTCTGCTACTGCCCCAGTCACTCAGCGACACATGGCGCATTGGGTCAGTGCCTGACTCCTTCACCTCAGTGTCAGGTCACCGTAACTGAGAGCTTTCTCCTTGCAGCTGGGATGCTTCCCCCATCCCTTGCATGCATTGGGCTCCTGGGTGCCTCTTTGCTCTTGAGAAAACTCACCGCAGCCCTGGGACGTTTGGGAGGCTATCGCATACTTTTCCATTGGATTAAAAGCATGGCATGAATGCTGCAATGAGAAGTGAATCAAAATGTAATCTAGCTTGCTGCATGGATTTTTGTAGTTGATCCATCTCACCCTCTGTGTTGCAGAACACAGAGGCTGTGGCATCAAAGTCATCCTGTGGCATCAAAGACATCGCTTAACTAGACATTGGCCAGGGTACTGATATCCACCACCATCTCCACAGGTAGTTGTGGATGTCCAAAGAGGATCCTGCAGCGTCCCCTTCCTTTTCCAGGAAGAATCCGGAGGCCTTTTAAAAGAGAACCGTTACACACTTCTCCACAGCTAATGCTGGCCAGATACAAGATGCTGGCTGCCAAATATGCCCATGAATGCTGCAGACTCTCTTCAGTGATGAAATCACTGGGCTTTTTAGCAGAAATGCAGCCCACAGCTTCAGTTAACACCCCCCAGCGTTGTTCCTGACTTTCTAACTCAGGTTTCTCTGGGACATTCAGCTGTCCGCTGAGGATTGTCATGCAAAGATCGCTCGCCTTTTAGCACTGTAAAGAAAGAGGCTGCAGGTTTGTCCAAAGACTCCATAAAGCTATGCTTTCCTAAAGGTGTTTAAGATTCTGGGAAGCAGGCCACTGCTAGACTCTCCTCAGCTCCACATCATAGACCTGTGGTGACCCAGCCACTGCCCACTCAAGAAATCCTCAAAAAAGGTAAATCCTCAAAAGTGAAGAGCCTCCCCACAAACGTCAGGAAGCCAGCCACTCTTCCTCCTCCTAGCACTTCTGCAGAGGCACTTTTTGGGTTTGCCTGGAACTACTGGGAAATGTGAACTTCCTCTTTTCTAATCCTCTTCTCCTCAGCCCTTTTTGGAATCCGTCACCTCAGATAAATGAGTCCCTCCTCCAAGGCTCCTCCCTGGTGCACGGGGCGCCCTGGCCCTGGGAAGATAATATGCTGCTTCCAGGCGCCACGGATGGACAGAAGCCTGGAGCAACCGCTTCCTCCTGTGGGCTTAATGAAGCTGAGCAATTTTGTATGCGGAATGGATCTCAGGTTGGTGCCTTGGTAGAAATCATCACGGCCCTTTGCAGGGAAGAGTGCTTTGCAACCCTCTACCTCAGGGGTGCCTATTTCGATGCATTTCCCCATGGTGCATCTCACACAAAGCCTGCTAAGCCGTGGGCACCAGCCCCTCTTTCTGGTTCAGGATTTTGCTGCTTGGCCCCTTCGCAGCCACCGCTGCCTCTGTCCTGGGCACCCAGAGAAGGGCAGCTCTGTTACTTCCCCCCCTGGAGCAGAGTTTCCCACTCAATGCCAAAAGTCTTGCAGTTAATCCCAGCCTGACTCCTGGAAAGCCTGTTGCCTGTCCAGGCGCCTGTCGAGTACCAACGGGCCTGGCAGCCTTTGCTTCCACTACATCCCCTGCCAGACCTTCCCTTCTGCCTCCCCAGGTGTGGCCGCTTTCTTTTTGCAGTCCCTCACCACAAAGTTATTAGTTATCTCTTATTAGTAAGTAACTCCTTTTTGCTTGTTATGTTTGCTTTAGCTCTGGGCAAACACCAATTTGGACATTTTGCACCTCAGGAACACCCAGACCAGCTGATCTCAAGTTGCACAGCTGATAACCCAGTCTTCAGGTCACAGCGCAATTTCTTAGGTCGGTTAAAGACTGCAAACAAAATAGAGAGCACCTTAAAAAGTCAGCATGGAGTGGAAGATTATGACTAGCTTCAGACTTGATGCTGCAAGGACCAAACCATGAAAGTGGAATCACTCAGAGAAAAACATGGTATCACAGAAATCTGGAAACGCAACGGAAAATTCCTTCAGCAAGACTAACTCGATACTGCAGAACAGTGTTTTCTATTCCTATTTTTCTTGGTAAGCGTACTTTGCAAGGTGACTGCTGCGGGTGAGTCTGGAACCTGGGTGAAGCTAGTGAATGCCATTGGATGAAGGGCTGTTTAGCGAGCTGGGCTCCTGTACCCCATCCTGGGCGACTCCTGTCGTAGCCTGCCCCTCATTCCCCATGGCTCTGCCGGAGTGCCACGCGTCCCTCTCAGCCTCTCTGCTCATCGAGCCCTAGGGCACCCACACCGGCGGTTCTGAGAAGATGCCCTTGTGCTGATCTTGCTCCGGTCACTGTTATTTCTGCAGCGGGGTCCTGTTCTGGGAGATGATGAAAATGCCATTCAAGGGAGTCAGCATTTAAAATGGGTCGTTAGAGAGAAACGTCACAGGTGTCTTTGCTAAAGATAGCCTGGCGCTGAGTAAAACAGTGCCTCCAAAACCTTCATTTCGCAACATGCGCACTCAGCATAATATCCCCTCAGCCCCAAACACCCCCCAGGGCCAGACAGCTCCTGTCACTTCCCTGGGGTCTCCATCAGTCCCTCAGGACCACCTCTCGGGAAGCGGCAGCAAAACGGGAATACATCTCTCTGCTTTGCTGGTTCTTAAAAGAAAGAAGCATTTCCTAGAGCACGGATTCAGTTAAGGGTGGTTTGGGGGGCTAAAGGAGAATAGTGCCAGTGCGGAGCGGGTCGGGATGGAGGGGGAGAGCAGCGAGCTCGGCGACCCCGGGCAAAGCCAGGGCAGGAGGAACAGGTGGCGCCAGGCTGCAGGGCCATACATGTCTCCCCACCATGGTTCCATCTTCCTTCTCTCTCTCTCTCACCTTCACCCACACACTCACACCATTCTCACACTGCTGATTCAGGGGAAAGAGAGTTTGATGCTTTCTGCTTGGACTGGGCACCACAAACTGTTTTTCTTGAACAGGAGGAAAAAACACCTCCCGCCAACCGTCACAAGTTCTCCCCCATCTTCCCTCCTCTCTTCCTCTCTCATGAGACCCCAGAGGTCACGAAGGGCCGCTACAAAGCATCAAGGCACGCGAGGTTGCATGAGGTTCCCCTACAGCGATCCCGCTCCTCAGGAGACTGAAGGTGCATGGTAAAAGAGACGAGAGCCGTCACCACAACAGGGAGCTGCTGAAGCAAGCCCTCACTTGCTCTCTTTTACGCTCCACCCTCACTACCCAGCTGAGGAAAACTAGAGATCGAGCAAGGATCCTTTCACAGCAAAGAAGCGGCTGCTCTGAGTCACCTCCCTTCCCTCACCCCCAGGAAAAGCCCCAGCCCAGCCCTTGGGGGATGAGCTGCCAAGGGGCTTGGGTGTCTGACACCTGTCACGAAGGGCTGATTAAGTCTGAAAGAGTCAGAGCCAGTGGGCTGCTGGAAAGTGTGAGCCACAACAGTGGGGGTTCTCTGAGGCAAAAGTGGCCCCAGGATGAGGCACGCGGATGGAAATGTATTGCCCTATGCAAAGCTCAGCAGCTACAGAGGAGCCAGGATGATCCCCCTCAGCACATGAGCTCGGGTGGGTTTTCCCCAGTGCTGCGGAAGGAGGAGGGTCCCTTCCTCACACCCCTCACAGTGCCACAGCTTGCAGCGCTGGTCGCTGCCCGATGCTCCCCTCTGTCTCCTCAGACCACCTCAGCTTTGTCTCAGATTGCCCCTAGGCTCTGGATCGATGGGTCGCACGTGCCCTGACTGGAGCTCACCTCAGACCCTTTCCTCATGCTGCCTGTGAACTGGCCAATGACAAAAAGCCAAAAAATGAGCACATTTGAAGGATTAAAGAAGAAAAAAAAAAAAAACACAACAACAAAAAAACCCAACAACAACAACAAAAAAGAACAGCAGAAAAAAGACCAACATGTTCTCAAAAGCCCTGAAACAATTAGAGGCGGAAAGATCAAACCAAAAAAGGTAAGAGATGAAAGAAAAACATGAAGGGCACTTGCTGGGAAGTGTCTTCTACACTTTTTCCACTGTCTATGTAGAAGCGAAACTTGTAAGAAAAACAACAGCGACCCAAAGAATTTCCACTAAAAGATGCTTAGAGCAGTGTCTCTGGTCCCTCCCTCCTCTCTCTCACTTCAGCTTCAGCTCTGCCTTCACGTGCCTCAGACTTATACTGGTTTCTTGGTCGTGACGCATCTTCTTAGTGATACGAGGAAATTAGCTGCCCACCTGCAATATAAGGGCATTGAGGGAAATGCTTTGATCAGAGAGAGAGACAGCACGCGAGCAGGCACGTCCAGCTGACCCGCCCTTGGTTCATCCACCCACTCCAACATCTTCCTCGCCCGTGCCTCATTTTTGCTGAGCTCTTAAAGCTTCGGACCTGATCAAGCACGGACCCAAGTGGGAAGACGCAGCCCTTTGCCTCCCCTGGATGCCGCTATGAGGCCAGTGTCCCTGATGCTGTTCCTCACCTTCACTCTGTTGGCTTTCAATGGTAAGAGGGGCTGAACATATCAGGGAAGGCAGCGTAGCTCAGTAAACTGAGTCGGGGTGTTACTTGGTCCCTGACAGGTCTGGAAGGGAGAATTTGTGCCCTTCTAACCCCACTGAAGATGGCCAGATATTGCCCTCTGCTCCATGAGTCCCACCCTTGGCTCAATTCTCCGTCTCGTTACAGATGGCCACATTCTACCAGGAGCAGCAGAGTGGCAAAGCAGGCAGCAGAAAGTGTGGGCCAGGGCGGGGAGTTCAGCCGTGCTGCCTTGCCACCTGAGCCCGAGAAAGATGCCAAAGAGCTGGAAGCAGCTGCTGGATAAGACATCCGTCCTGTGGAAGCGATACGGGGGAAGGTACGCCAGGGCCAAGACAGATCTGTGACCTTGAGGGAGGACTGGGGAGGGTGGGAGACACCCCTTTCTCCTTCTCTGCATCCCCTCCGTCCTGGCCCCCCACCCCTGATGTCACCTTTGCCGCCGGCATAGCCACTCACTTGTCCCGCTCCCAGCGCCCACCAGGAGCCACACATGGTGCTGGAGGTGGGCTACTCCGGCCTCCAGAAGACGGCGCTGCCCATGAGGCCCCGGGTGTCAGTTCAGAACTCTGCCTTACACAATGGCAATTTCTCCCTGCGAATCGACCCGGTCCGGAGCGAGGATGCCGGGCTGTATGAGGCACGGGTGGAATACAACACGGAGGTCCAGAGCTGCCAGGTGGAGCTGGTAGTAATTACAGGTAGGAGAAGATGGAAACCCTGGAGAATGTTGATTTGGGGTCCAGGGAGGTTGTAATGGTAGGATGGGGATGCTCCTGGGGATGCCAGGGCAGGATAGAGCACAGGCAGCAGCCCCCCAAAAGCGCACAGCTTCCTGCTGTCTGGTCTCAGCTCTGGAGAGAGGACTGCCCAAGGGTAGGACAAAGATAGGACAGGAGGGGCACAGACGGATGGTTTTGTAGTCCCCCTGTGATCTCACCTTCCCCTGCCTACCCCCCTTCCATTTTTCTTACAGTAACCCTCATTCCACCCAGCCCTGTGGTAGAAAACGAGCCGCTTTCGTTGAGCTGCAACTCCAGCCACCGGGCCAACCTTGTGGAGACGTGCTGGTTCCGCAATGGGTGCCTGGTCCCCACCTCCACGACCTTCTGTTCCTCGCATGGGGCTCTCTCCGTCCTCCGGCCAGCCATGAGCGATGCGGGCTCCTGGTGCTGCCAGCTCAGATACTCCGATAATGAGATCATTTCTGCCACGTACAACCTGCAAATTCTAGGTGAGGTCAGCCTCTGTGCTGCTACTCCAGCATCCCCAAGTTGCTCCCTTTGATGTGACTGACCAGCCCCAGTGGCTCCAGCTTCCCAGCTCCCACCCTGTCCTCGCTTCCCAGGCCAGTCAGCTCCCTGCGGAGCTCTTTCCAGCCACCACCCCGCATTGTCCTCTCTCTCTGGCTCAGGTTTCGATGGCCCAACAAACCCTGTGGTCTATGCTGCGGCTGGCTCTGCAGCTGATCTACCGTGCACCCTGAGCTACCTTCCCAGTGCCTTTGGGATCAACGTGGTGACAGCCCACTGGAGCCGCCTTGCAGGAGGACACTTGCGAGACCAGGGCGTCTCCCAGAATTTGAGCAGCAGAAGCTTCCCCCTTCATCTCCCTGCGGTGGGGCCAGGCGATGCAGGGCAGTACCACTGTGCTGTCTCTGTTGGCAGCAAGACAATCAACAGGGACGTGACCTTGGCAGTGGTTAGAGGTGAGAGGAGAGACAGGGAGGTGCAGAACCGCTCTGGGGACCCCCGCTGCTTGCAGATAAACCTCCCTGCATGTCAGTGCAGTGAGTGTGGATTGCTCCTGCCCACAGGTTCTCACCCCAGGGTGGGAAACAAGCTCTGTATTCAGGGCATTGCACTGCACTGGACTCTGCTGGAAGCAGGGGTTTTCCTGGGTAACTTGATTGCTCTTCTTGAGGACTGAGGAAGACAAAGAAAATAAATTAAAGGGGGTAGTGAAGGAGGGGTGTATTAGAAGAAGGAGGGATGGGGAAGAGATGTGGACCTGCCTGTAGTCTTTCCTGAGGAGAGTTTTTTTCCTTTGCTGCAGTCATCCCGAGCATCCAAGGGCCGGTTTCTGAGGGGTCTCACTTGATGCTCACCTGCAGCCTCACACACCCCCGGGGACATGAACGTTTCCAATGGAAGCACCTTGGCTCAGCCCCCACGAAGAGCAAGCTGGCTGTAGCCATCTCCCATAACCTGGAGGGCCACAGGTCTCAGACAGGCCCTACCCTGGAAATACCCCGAGTGTCACAAAAGGATATGGGCACGTGGGAATGCAGCGTATATGGCCCAGAAGGCAGACTGGGAGCAGTGGAGTACGGGCTGCAGATCACAGGTACTGTGTCCCATGGACCTGTAACCGATCCCTATTCAATCCGCTGGTGCCGTCTCCTCTCTCAGCTTCACCCCTTCCTTCTCCCCTTTGACCGCTTGGATCCCATCTTCTTGTCATCCTGTCTTAGCTCTCACCAGTTCCTCCTGTTTCTCCTTCCAGTTCGCTGCACCCTTTTCCAGTTCGCCACTCTCTGTGCAGTCCCAGCTTTGCCCCAGTGCAAAATCACCCTTCCCCTCCTTCCTAACTGTGGTTCCTCCTCACAGGTGCCCAGGTCTCCAGCCCTCCCACCGTCTTCAGTGGGCAGGTTACTTTTGGGCTCACACTCACCCTCTTCCTCCTGCTTATGGTCTGTGTTCTGGCTCTGGCCCTACAAAAAAGGGTAAGTGCCCATCACCCCATTTCTGTTAGTTTTCCTTTACATCATCCCTTATTCGACCTTCCCCTGTGCACCCCAGAGACCACAGGTTCCACAGAACCTATTGAAACGTCTCAGGGACACAGCAGCCAGAGGAAGAGCGGGGCTCGGGCAGTGCGCTGAGGGTGCCATCGCCATGTAGTGAAAGCTGTACACTGGGCATCAGCAGGTCTGGCTAACTGTGGCATTTATCTGGGGGCAGGTCAGACACTTCAGAGGAGGGGTAAAACCTCCTAGGAAACAATCACAACCCAGCCTTGAAAAGTTCCTGATTTATTCTTGCAGAGATCCAGCCACGCTGTAATAGAGGAGGGTTAATTTCCAGGCTTTTGTAGGTGTCCTCTCTCTTATTCCTCATGTGGATGCTTTTATGTAACAGTCTCCTGTTCCATGTAAATGCCTGCTGGTCCCCAGACATCGGTCTCCATGGAGGTCTGCTGTTGCTGGTTCAGCCCTCACACCTCGGCTCTCTGCTTCTGGCACCTTACTGCCCTTGGTTCGCTCCGCTTGTTCCAGTATCTCATCTTCTGAAAACTCTGCTTTGCCTTTACCAACCCAAAGACCAAGCCAGGACTGATTCCTCCCCAGCATGTCACTGGAAAAAACTGTGCAAACAAGTCAGACCGTTTCTCTGCGGTTTTCTTACTGTTTCTCTGCAAATGAATTACATGGCAAATTCTTCCTTCAGGGTTTCTCTTTGCCGACAAGGGACACCTTTCGTAAGTAGCTGTGATGTAGTTGCCTTCCACTCAGCTTCTTGGAAAGGGCTCACAGTGAAAATCCCCTTCCAGTGCAGAAAGGTCCAGGGGCTCAGAGCGATCTCCGGGTGGGAAAACTTGCCCTGGCGAAAGAGCTGGGTGCCCTGAACCTGCCTTGAGCTAAATATGAGGGATGTGACAGCATTGATGCAAATTCTTAGCAACTCCCTAAGAGTGGCTGGAGGCTGAAGACAGGCAACATCAGAACAGAAGCAAGATGGGCATTTAAAAAAAAACCACTGCGGGTAGCGCTAGAGAGACTCGTGAGTGGTTCTTTGTCATCGGTCCTTAACCAGCACTGGTGGTAATCTAAGGCAGAGATCTATGGTTTCTGGGTGACTCTCTGGGCTCTGCAAGTCCAGGACCAGAACCACCCTTTCTGGCCTAAAACCTTGGACAAATGACCCTTTACAGTGTAACTGTAAACCCTCAGCTAGCAGGAGGTAGGACACCTGGGTGTCCAGCTCTGCTAGCTTAAACAGCTCTAATCCAGCCAGGGTACTTACCGCCTCAAAGCATTCGAATATGCCCTCACAGCCTTGCTTTGCCAGGTAAGCAAAGCTCCTCTGTTGCAGCACAGGCTCTCCGTCCACTGATGGTCCTCCTGCCCTTCTCTGCACAGTCTCCCCAGGGGGCTCATCCTTTGTGAGAGTGCAGATGAAGTACCCTGAGCAAAGATATTAGCTCTCCTCTTGTTCTCTCCCTCTCTGCTGGCGTTCTCTGAGACTACCTTTGCTCTTTTTGCATTGGTTGAACACTGGCTGCTCACTGGTATCCCTTGTTGGCTATTGCCCACGCATTAGGAATTCCTGTTCCGATCCCCTGAGCCTGTCAATGTGCAGTTGGGACTGTTGCATTTCATTCACCCTGTCATTCAGTTCACTGCTCCGTTCTCCTAAAATATCCAGGTCTCGGTTGACACTTTCATCCTCTTTCTTCCAAATGAGGCTCCTCAGCTTTATCAGCTACATAACTCACTAGCACTTTCACATTCTCTGTGCCACTAATGACTGGTCCCACACTGAACTTTGAAGACTTGTGCTTGTCGTTTCTCTACAGCCTGGCAGAAACCTGCCAGCAAAATCCCAGTCCCTTCCTCTTAGCTGAGGTCACACCTACGATGCCATTCTTTTACCCATCTCATCTTTCCAGTTGTATTGATTATCTGTGGGTCACCGTATACATTACCGTTATCAGGAGCCCTGAGATCTACCTCTTCTCCTTTGTCTAGAAAGTCACTTGTTAAAGCAAGATGTGAAAGTGGTTCTGTCCTTAATTTGTTCTTATCTCATTTTGCATGAACCTTCATGCCTTTAATTATTCTCTCTGAAAAGGTGTTGTAAAATCTGGCATACCGTTGAACCTGACGATGGCCTGCCCGTTGCCCAGATCATTCTTTGCTCTCTCTTAAGCACGCCCTGTCTTTGTTATTCCTTATGCCCGTGACACCACAGAGGATAGTGTTGAGCCAGCCTTCCCCAGAAGAAACTACATGCCTCAGAGAGTGGGGTTGGGGCTCTTCCCTGGCTCTAGGAGGGAATGGGAGCCTCACGGTTGCAATCAGCAGGGCCACGTCTTCCACGGCAGGGAGAAGCCCAGCCTTGTGCCATTCAGTCTCCCCCCATGCCTGATATTGCCCCTTTCTTCCCTTTCAGGCACGTTCTCCTGCCTTCCCAGCGCTGGAAGGGATGGTTGCAGTCACTGTGCCAAGGAAGACGGAGGTGGAAGAGAACCAGAAAGAGAAGATCCAGCAAACTGAGTGCTGATGGAGCAGGGACACCGGGCCCAGTCTGCATGGGAGGATGAAGCTCTGTGTGCCATGCTGCAGAGACATGGGCACCATGCAGACCTCTCAGGAGGGTGTTGGGACGGCATGAAGGTAGCGGGAGGCCGTGGTGGCTCTGTACCTGCAGAGGGGCTGGAAGTTGCCTAGCCTGGCAAGATGAGACTCACTGCTGCAGTAAGGTGGCAGGCAGCACAGGCGCTTTGGAGCTATTGGGAGTGTCTGAGCCAGTAGCTATTGCCTGCTCCAGTGCCACTTCTCTCTCCCACCCTTTGCCCCTCCTTCACGGTCTTTCTTATAGCCTTTCACTGGTGGGACACTTAAATGCGGGAGATGGCTGGAACCCAGCTCCCCCGCAGCCCGGTGGTGTTTTCTCCCCCATGCCCACTTTCCTCTCCCTCTCCCCACACTGCCCTGCTCTTGCGCTCATTCAGTGGCAGAGGGGACCCCACAGAGGACTGCACGTGTTGCACATGTCGAGCGTTTGATTTTATTAGAAGCTCATTTTAGAACGTAAAATAAATCTGTCTGACAAAAAGAACCCACTGGCCCCTGAGTGTGCTTGTGGACCTACTGACGGTGCTGGGCGTACCTCTGCCTGTGTGAAGCAGCTTCTAAGGACTTTGCTGCCTTCTCTTTCTCTTTCAGTTCTGTTTTACTGAAGTTGCCTGTTCATTTCTGACATTTTGGTGGTGGGGAAAGGGAAATTAAATGCCACTAGACAAGAAAGAATCACAGGTTCAGTGTCTCCTTTTTGCTGTGCTACAAAGTGGGTTATTTTTTCCCCCCTGTCTGGCTCTCCCTGTTCATTCATTCATTTATTCCTTCTCTCAGTCCTCACATTTTCCTGATAGAGCTTCCATTGACGTTAGGGCTTTCTGTCACTCTCCTCCGGCCAAGGATGTACTTACTAATGTAATCGTGAGTCTGCCAGATCCCACCTCCCACGACCCTCAACGTGTTTAGGTTTCATCTAGTTAGCGAATGCTCTTCATCTACTCTCCCAACAGCCATGGAGGACTGTGGCACTGCCCTTGAACAGTCACTGCATGCCACCCCAGAAGAAAGCCTCACTAGTAAACAGTCACACATGTAGTTTCTCCCATATGGGTCACAGGGCTGTGGCTGTTCAAGCAAGGAGGTGGTGGTACAAAATTGGAGCTCTCGCTGTTTAGGAAGGGAGATTCTCTTGACTTGAGCGGAGGGCTTCACCACCAGGTCAGCTTTTCATTATTTCAGCAGGTGTGTGGCCCTCACCTTCCCCCAAGAGCTTCAGGCACACAGGTAATGAATGCACTGTGGGATCCTCAGACTGCAGGTAGCGGAGCAGCACCCAGAAAGCCCAACTAGCCCACTCTGGGGAGCACGTCTGGACTCCACAGCTCTTGAACTACTCAGCTAGCCATGTATTTTACTGAAAATGATACCCATTTCTCCACTAAGTCCTAGAGAAATGCAAGGAGAGGTGCGAGGTAGACTTGTCTGCTCCGACTGTCTCATGCAATTTCAGGCAGACACTGAAACAGAACCAACATAAGGAAGGACAGTCCAGCCTGGTACCAGGCGTCTTCCCAGGCAAACGATAATGCTGCCATTTTTTCAAGTTGGGAGTGATCCGTCTGGCTTAGACTCCTCTCTCTGCCAGATGCTTTGGAGATAGAGAAAAGGTGGGTTAGCCCCAGGGGGGCGAAGGAGCAACCCAATATGCAGCAGGACCACATCATACTCTCTCGGCGCCCGACAGCGGTTTGCACCCTCTTCTCATGCACGCTGGGATGCCCCCTCCTCCTGTAACACTTTCAGCACTGCCTGTTACCAGCCTGGATGTCCTCATTGCTCAGATGTGTGCCCAGTCTGTCTCTAAACCTTGCTGTTTTCTTGTACTCTCTGACTTCCTCTGGCAATCAGTCGCCAAGTCTGCTTATTCACTATGTGAAAATGGTTCCTCTTTATCAGTTTTGAATTCAAAGCTTTCCACTTTCATGGTCTGTTTTCTTTTCTCCTGTCACACAGGCTGGAAGAGGAGGGACTCCCAGTCTATCATCTCTTGGCT
The DNA here is from genome assembly GCA_013389905.1 of Sula dactylatra. Lineage (NCBI taxonomy): Eukaryota > Metazoa > Chordata > Aves > Suliformes > Sulidae > Sula > Sula dactylatra. The sequence goes on along the minus strand of WEKW01026046.1, from coordinate 66,585 downwards.
GGTCACTACTCTGCAGCCTTTTATCACGTCCCCCTTTTTCTTATTTCCCCATCCCTTCCTGATTCATTGCCCTTCAGGTACAAATCCCAGATTTTGGGGACTTTCTCCCTGACAGTTTGCTCAGGCCCAAACTACGCGTAGTCACCTCTCCTCAGATCCTTTGTTCTGGAAGAGGAGGCAGCAGCCCGGTGGGGGAGCAGCGCTGGCTTACGTGGGGGCACGGTGCCTTTCTCTGCATTAACTTCCAACCTTCCCTTCCTGGCTCCCGATGCCTTGTCTGCTCTTCTGTCTGTCGTTCCCCACTGAACAGCACTGAGCTTGTGCCGAGCTGTTCACTGTGTCCTCAGTGAAATGCCTGTCATGATGCCTGGGGCTCTCGCCTGGCCTGGTACAGTCACGGTAAGCCAAAGCCTCAAAGTATTTATGCAGTTTACATTTTTCCCTCCCGCTACATGACTTTGGGAACAGTGGTGCTGAATTTATTTGCCTTTCCGCCGCTGATCAGCACAGCTTTCTTATGCGTCTCCAAAGCCCTTGTCATTCTCTCGTCTCCTGGCAAATCTAAATAGCTTCATGTCATCTACATACTTGGCCTTCTTGCTGCTTACCTCCTTGAACACCAGTAACTCGTGTCTTAATTCAGACACTTTTGGGCCTCACTGCTGCCTCTGGTGACAACTGGCAGCTTAATCCTCCTCCCCGCTTCCCACCCTGGGGCCAACCTCAGGCGCAGAACAGAGCTCTCGCACTCACCCCCGTGCAGGTCAATCCACGGCCCTGGTTAGCCCTGCAGCTCCGAGGGGGGCAAGGAGAAGGTGCAAGCTGTTCGAAGATGCAAAACGCAAGCTGCGCACTGGTTTGTTTACTGTAACACAGGTACTCTTGCTTCATGACTCTTCGCCAAGAGCTGATGATACCTGGAGCCAGTTTGACCAGAGGCACTCACGCAATTCTTGCAGGTTCCACTGCAAGACCTGGGTATGCGGTAGACACCTCAACAATCATTGTAATACCTGTAGCAGGTCCTGAAACTACTTTCTTTGTAATAGGGAGGGCGATGGAGGCTGAGGTGCATAATCTGCATAGGTTAGGGTGACACTACCTACAAAGGCTATGAGGCCTCAGACATGGTTGTATATAAATACAAATTCCACCAGCTCTAGGGTGCTGAGAATGGTATCCGAAGCTTCACAGATGTTGTGATCTTGCTTTTATACCCAGCAGAGCGTTTCACACAGATGAGCATTACTGACAAAATACAGGCACCGACAAAAGTGACAAGCGTGGCCATTGAGCTGTTTTGTTTGACAGACCTCAAGGAAAAATGCTCAGGAGCCAGCTGCCTCCAATGCAGAAATAACTGTCTATGGCCCCAGGAAGCTTTACTTCCCAAATGCTGCAGGATAAAGAATGGATCAGTGCAACACTAGGAAGTGGGAAAATATTTCTGAACGCTGAGGGAATCAAGATGGCACAAAGCAAATCAGTACAGCTGAAGTGGAAGGACCAAGAGTACAATAAAGCAAACAGATCTGGAAATCTGTCAATAAGTCAATATTGTGGAGTCAATAAGCAGGAGCAGCAAATAAAGCAAATGCCTTACGAAGGAAAGAGACCTGATGCTTTTCCACAAGGATGCAGCTACAGGTGCAAAAATCAGATAAATATTTTTAATAGAAAAACACAGGAGATCCAGCGGATTCCCTTTTCACAGAGGGGAACGGTAAAAGAAGGCAAAGAAAGTACTGTCCATACAAATTCCTTTGCAACTGGCACCTCCGAAAGGAATGGGAAGAGGGTCTTTAATCCCAAATTAATCTTTTTTGATAAGAAAGAGCAGCACTATCAGAAATAAATCATGACTAGGGCCAGGTGTTCTGCATCCAAGATTTGAACGCAGTCTTGAAAGCAAGACCTGAATGAATGAAATCCCAGGAGGGATTTCAAGTGAGAGGTCAAATAAGTGCTAGCGAATAGCGTAATCAGACAAAGAAACAACTAGAAACAATACGTGTATGGGGGTCTTGGTACATTCTGCACAGCCTTTTAAAAAATCATAAAAAATTAGAACCAGGTCTCCAATTTTCTAGGACACTAAGGCACACTGAGTTTTATACCTGCTTGGCAAATTGGTGGGAACAATATCAGCACCAGTTCTGGAAGAAAAACCCAACCCATGCCTCACTGCTCTGCTTGCATTTCTTCAACGCTTTGATGCAGCACTGAATAAAACCAAACTATCTGGGATCATTCATTTTGCCTTCCAAAGGTTCCCTCAAACCAAGCTCCTCACAGGAACGCTGTTGTTGTACGTGCTGCATCTTGTGCCGCCCACTGAGACCCAAGGCACCTTGGACAGTCATTACATAGCTGTTGACTGAATCACGCTCAAGAGCTTCTACTCCTAGGTTTCCATCTTGCTGGCCTGCCGGTGTGGTGCAACTCACTCTGGCTCTCAAAAGCTGTCATACGGTGTACCTCTGAAACGACTTTTGCTCCCACCTGGGATGGGTTTCAGAGGGTCCTACGGTACGAGGACGTAGGACTCTCTCTGTGCCTAGGAGAAATGGCAGGAGGTGATGCACAAGGGCAGCTTTTGGAAGGACTTGTTATTTCTCATTAATATTGAGTTTTGTCATGTTCTTCTTCTTTCACAACCACTGTGTGTCTTCCTCTCTTGTCACCAGGTCAGCATCCCCCTTTTTTCATGGAAAACAACACAGGTTTTTGGACTGAGGAGGAGGCACCAGCAGACTCCCCGACAAGTTTCGGGGGGGGAGGGGGGAGCTGGCCGGAGCTCAGCCAGGCACTCCCCAGCCCTTCGGAATCTCACGCCCAGGGGAGCGCAGGCACCCAGGGTCCCCCGAAGGGTCCCCCAAAGGGTGCCTGAAGGGTGCCCTGAAGGGTCCCCGAAGGGTCCCCCGAAGGATGCCCTGAAGGATGCCCCAAAGGGTCCCCAAAGGGTGCCCTGAAGGATGCCTTGAAGGATGCCCTGAAGGGTGCCCCGAAGGGTGCCCTGAAGGATGCCCCAAAGGGTCCCCGAAGGGTCCCTGAAGGATGCCCCGAAGGGTCCCCGAAGGGTCCCTGAAGGATGCCCCGAAGGGTCCCCGAAGGGTGCCCTGAAGGATGCCCCGAAGGGTCCCTGAAGGGTCCCTGAAGGATGCCCTGAAGGATGCCCTGAAGGATGCCCCAAAGGGTCCCCAAAGGGTGCTCCGAAGGATGCCCCAAAGGGTGCCCTGAAGGATGCCCCGAAGGGTGCCCCAAAGGGTCCCCGAAGGGTCCCCCGAAGGATGCCCTGAAGGATGCCCCAAAGGGTCCCCAAAGGGTGCCCTGAAGGATGCCCTGAAGGATGCCCCGAAGGGTGCCCCGAAGGGTGCCCTGAAGGATGCCCTGAAGGATGCCCCGAAGGGTCCCCCGCCTGCCGCACCGCTTGGCCCCAGGCATCCCGCAAAGCCCCGGCTACCCGGTGCCTTGTGCCTCCCACGCGTGTCTCAGCTGGCCCGGGTGGGCGGCAGCCCTTGGCCCCTCGCCGGGGGCTGCTGCGGCGCCCCCGCCTCCCCCTCCCCGGCACAAGGCGCCTCCTCTCCTTGGCCCGGGTTTGTGCCGCCACCTAGTGTCCACGCACGACGGGGATTTCCCGCGCACCCGCGCTTGAATGATCCGGAACATCCATCATTTTGTTCCTTTTGCGCTGTGAACACCCGTGACTCAGCCCTCCAGTGACCGGTTAATACGCCCAGGTCCTTCTCTCCCTTTGCTTTCACCTAAGAAGTTAAAGCAAAAATTCTCCTCATTACGACTCAGAAGCAAAACCTGACAGCGTGTGCTATTGAATTGCATCCCACTTTAATGCTCCGAGCCTCAAGCTGCTCCCAGTGCAGTAGTCGAGACCCTCTGCACCGACGAAACCCCTCCAGTTGTGCATCATAACAAATATTGTCCCCAACTTCTTCCCATTCCTTTTGCCAAGGTCATTCATAGTAAGCTAGCAAGTCATATCCCTCCCCTACAGGTCCTTAAAAACTCCCCCAGCACCTCTCGCCTGCCTGTTGCATTTCTGACACATCTTTAACACTGGCTTGGTTTTGTTGAGGCTCACTTTAGCCCCTGTCACTTTTGGTGACACACTTTTGCAGTTGGTGATTCTTGGACCAACCTTCTCTTCAGTGCCCCCGAGGACTCCCTGACTTCCCAGCTTCCCTGGCTAGGCTTTCTCCATCAGACTTCACACCTCCTACCAAAATACAGGGGACCCTTTGCTCATGAAGAACATCTTTGGTGATTTCCTGATTTTCCACCGTGATCAGCAAATGAACCTTCATGATATCTGCTTAGAGAGTCCTCTCTTCCCAATTTAAGCTTCTGCAGAGAAAACTCCAGGTGCCTGCAAAGAGGCATCTCCCCCACACAACCCAGAAGCCTTCCTCCTTTCTGGGGTACATAGCTGTGCTGGGGCAAATCACCAGGCCTCCTCGCCAGATGGCTGGTTGTTTCCAGCTCCCCGCGTCTAGCGTCAGAAACGCCCCTCAACAAGCTCAACAGGTGTCAGCCATTCTGTCGCAAAGAGAAAACTCCTGGCCTTTGAAGCTGCTGACATTCAGGTGTCCGAAGAGATGGTTTTCATGTCGTGTTCAACACTTGTCCTTCCCTCTCTCCAATACCACTAAGCAATCACTAATTTTTCAATACCTCTGGGTATCCGTTACCCATCAGAGTTCACAGGCACACTCCTAGCCCTCACTGACGTGCGGGGAACTTGGTTTTAAGGAGACCATCTCTGGAAGGGTCCTTGGCTTTCCACTGGAGTCAGTGAAAGGTCCTTCTCATCATCTGAGTTCTGAGACCCTTTTCCGCCTTTTTCACACTTCCTCGGAGAGACTTCATGTCCCTGCAGTCTGTGACCTCCAGCCAGCACAGCCTGGGAGCCTCCTCTCTCCACCGAGGTCTATGAGAATCTGTTACTCGCCGACCCCAGTTTGCGAAAATATTGCTGGTGATGGGATTAGAACAAAGAGAGACAGTGCGGCGTGGGTGGGGAGCATCTCTGCAGGGGAGAAAGACAGGGAAACACGACAGCCACAACCCTGGTCGGGGGGGAGCCATGTGTAGTGCTCAGGCTTTTCTTACCGCTCTGCTACAGGGTCACTGTGTGATGCCGGATTAGACCCACTTTCCCCACGGGTGCAGTACAGCAACTGTCCCAGCAAGGTGAGAACCTGACTCGCATGGAATTTAAAACCCAGTTAAATATTTATGAGAAATATTACATTCAGAAGAGAGACTGGCTGGCCAATATTATTCATCCCTCCTGGATTCTGTTTAATTAATGCTTGCAAAATGCTTTGAGATGCTTGGATGAAAGTGAAACACGTCACAGCACGCTGTGACCCTTGGTCCCAGAGGTACCTGTTCACCACACAGCTGTAGCAGCTCGGAGAGATGAGGGTCCCTCCTGAATCCCTCCCCTGGGGTGAGAATGGGTCTGTGTGGGGGCCAGGCCTGCAGCTTTGTCACCTCAGACCCACAGCCCTGCTTCTCCTTGCAACTCTGCAGCAAGTTCAAGTGCATTTTGGAAGCTTTACCCCTTCGGGGAATGCTATTTCTGGTAGATATTTGCAGTGACATAAACCAACTGTTTAAAAACAAGCCAGTGTTTCTGAATTACAGCGTGCTGGGGAGGCAAAATGCAATCTGTGTGAACTGAAGCATCAGCTCAAACTCCCAGAGCCCCAGGCCCTGAGATGCCAGGGTCTTACAATCCCAACTTGACTTTTCTCAGCTCTGTTTTTCCCAGGACAGCCCCTCTCTGGCAGCTAGAGACCAGAAGGGACATTTCTATTCGCAGGCACCTGAGAGCCTGCACGAGTTTTGAAGACACTGACGTGACGCAGCAGGCTCTCACAGGAGAGCCATGTCTCAGAACAGGACTTTCATAAGCTCTGGACACTGGCAAAGTGGGTGCCCATCCCATCCCATCCCATCCCATCCCATCCCATCCCATCCCATCCCATCCCATCCCATCCCATAGCCTGTATCCCACACTGGGAAGCTCATCTCACACAGGTGGTTCTTTTCCTGCGATGGGACAGCCTCATCTTTCTCCAAAGACACAACCAACGGAGCAGCTGTTGTGCTCCAGGCCTGATCAGTGCTGTTCCTTTCACACATGGTGGCACATCATCAACCTTGGTGCTGTGTCTGTCTGTCCCTGCTCCTTCGTGTGTTTGTCTGTCCCCGCTCCCCCAAAGCCTGGTTGCGTCTCACACCCCCATCCTCCAGACAGAGGGGCAAGTCACTGCCATGGAGGAGAAGAGAGGGCGGCACAGAGATGAAATCTCAGCCACGTCTGGGGCTCAGTGGGTTTCCGCCGTCTTGGCTGAGGCTGGGATTCAGAGAGAGAGACACCAAATGTGGGTGGAAAACCACAAAAGCCCCCTCCTCCACCCTACAGAGAAGGGAAACAGCTGAGATTCAGTAGCAGTACATGTTACCTAAGAGTAACCTTGTATTGAGTTTGCATGGCAAGGTTTTGGTAGTGGAGGGGGCTGCATGGGTGGCTTCTGTGAGATGTGAGCAGGAGCTGGCCCCGTGTCAGTCAGAGCTGTGTCCAGCCAGCCCCAAAACAGACCCACTGCAGGCCAAAGCCGAGCCAATCAGCGATGCTGGTGGTGCCGCTGTGATAACACATTTTTAAGAAAGGGTGAAAAACACTGCACAGTAGATGTGAGAGAGAGGTTTGAGAAAAATGTGAGAGAAACAACCCTGCAGACACCAAGATCAGTGAAGAAGGAGTGGGAGGAGGTGCTCCACCCTGGCACCAGAGCAGAGATTCTGCTGCAGCCCATGGAGAAGACCACGGTGATGCAGGCTGCCCCCCTGCAGCCCATGGAGGTCCATCTTGGAGCAGATATCCACACTGCAGTCCCTGAAGAGTCCACACTGGAGCAGGCTCCTGGTAGGAGCTGTGACTCGTGGAGAGGAGTCCATGCTGAAGCAGTTTTTCTGGCAGAACCTGTGGCCCATGGAGGACCCATACTGGAGCAATCCATTCCTGAAGGACAGTACCCCATGCAGAGGATCCACGCTGGAGCAGTTAGACTCATCAAATCATAGAACAGCCTAGGTTGGACAGGACCTCGAGAGATTATCTGGTCCAGCCTTTCATGGGAAAGGGGTCCTAGATGAGATTATCTAGCACCCTGTGCAATCACATCCTGAAAGCCTCCAGTGATGGGACTCCACCATGTCCCTGGGGAGGCTGTTCCAGTGAACGATTGTTCACACTGTAAAAAATACCTTTCTTATGTCAAGATGAACATGAAGAACTGCAGCCCAAGGGAAGGACCCGCATTGGAGCACTTTGTGAAGGACCCCACGGTGGAGCAGAGGAACAGTGCGAGCAGGACGGAGCAGCAGAGACCAAGTGCTATGAACTGACCACAATCCCCACTACCCATCCCCCTGCAACACTCGAGGGGGAGGAAGGAAGGGCAAGAGAGGCAGGTGTGCAGTTGACCCTGGCAAGAAAAAGGCGGGGGGGGGGATGTGGTTTTAGTTTTGTTTTTGTTTCTCACTGTCCTACTTTGGTTTTAATTGGCCATAAATTAAACTAATCTTTCCCCAAGCCGAGTCTGTTTTGCCCATGATGGTAACTGGTGAGCGATCTCCCTGTCCTTACCTTGACCCATGAGGTTTCTTTCATCTTATCTTTCTCCCCCTGGCTTGCTGAGAAGGGGAAGTGAGAGAGCAGCTGGATGGGCAGCTGCTGGCCAGCCAAGGTCAACCCACCACTGCTATAAAGAAAACATCCTCTCGTCTCAGCCCAAATCTCAGCCACACCCCACAGACTGGTTCCCCTAACATATCGTCAGGGGTCCCCTCTTCCTCTGTTGTTACCCCTGTGCAACCCCTGGGGTCAGGTCCATGGCACACTCCTCGGAGGTGCCTCGTCTTTGCGGCGATGCAGCCGACAGCCTGAGAAATGGAAGCTGGCTTGCTCTTATCAGAGGCGCAGGCTGGGCCTGGATCTGCTCAGATCGTTAATTTGCGAGCTTTCTTTGTCAGTAGAGCAGAACCAGTTTCCAACTGTTCGCTTTTAAGTTTCAGCCCCGTCATGGCCTCCCATCAGCTGCCATGTGCCCAATAGGCTGTCTCTGCTTTACACACTCATTCTCCCAAGGTGCTGCAATACATCACTTTCTGTTAAGGTCTCAATTTCTGTTCACACCCAGAGTCAAAACCACATGCATTTGGAAAATCACCATCTACCTAGAGAAGTCGGCGGGTGTCAGCAGAACCTGGACTGGCAGGAAGACCTTGCTGATGCTCCGGCTGGAGAGGAGGAGACATCAAGGCTGACATCTGTTCAGCTGCCTTCTGAACATTGACTTCATTCTTTTCTTTCAGCTGTAGCTGGGTGAGATCTGTTGCGGCAGGTCACAAACAGAAGGAGACAGAAACAGAGGCAGAGAGAAAGGAAAAAAGGTAAGGAAGGTTTCTTTCTTTCTTTCTCGGAGAAAAGAGGCTAATCTGCTTTCGGTTTTTTTTAATGTTACGAACTTTACTATTCCACACAAGTTGCTGTTTCAGCACGGATAGATTGGTTTTGCCCCACTTAAAGGTCTGATGTGAAACCATCTCGAACCTCTGACTTGATAAGACTTCTGGCTGTGCAATTCTCCAAGGCTTTCTAGTTTTAACTAAGAAGTGTTTGCCTCCCTGGATTTTTCCCTGAACGGGGCAAAATAATGGGAGCTACGCAAAGCTCAACCTGCGGATCTCACAGATCTTTTAAACCCACGTGTAGGGAAAAATGTCCAATATGAGGGCCTGTCACTGGTGACCATATATCCCCAAGGACTGGAAATGCACTGGGGATCAGCCCTCCACCAGCTGCCACTTGCTATTACCTTCTCCACATGCCCTCCAGGAAGGGGAACTTCATTCTAAAAAAAAGACTGAAAAATCAGATGCCGGACTCCAGCTAACTAGGGACGTCTGCTTACATCTGTACGTGCCGAGACCAGAGGGGTCTGTTCTGCTAATCCAGGCTGACTGGCTCACTGCTGGACACCAGCTGCCGATGCAGCCTGACCCACCAGCTCAGGGCTGAGCAAGCAGGATTTCTTGGAGAAAGAGGGATCCTTTCAATTTAAGAACACCAGAAAGGAGACTTGCCTGCCCCTTCCATGGGCTACTGCACTGTTGAAAATGGGAGTTTAATTTCTGGTTGAATTTTTCAACTTTCAGGTGGTTTATCCTACTCAACCTTCGTCAGGCACCTCAGATATTCTTCTGCATGGTGCGCTAAGGCTGAGCTCAGGTTACTACTTAATGTTCTCCGCTATAAACTGAACAGTCCTCTTAAGTTCCTGGTGCACGTTAGCCTCAGATCAACTCGCAGGCTTTCCCTTTATCCTCTCCAGTGTTTCACAAAGATGGCTGCCAAAGCTGCCTGCCTCATCTAAACGGAGCCTCTGTCCCGTTCCTGCTCGTGGTTCTTGGGCACCCAGGGATGGTGCCCACCCAACCTGCTGCAGCCTCTCGTGCGGACCCTGTATTCACCAGGGAAAAATTAGAGAGGGATGCATTTTTGCTCTGCATGGGCAGATATATACCATTTTGCTGTGCTGACCTTATCAACATCTATACAGACCCTTTTCCTGTCCGGGCTGCATGTCAAGCAAACTGTGTGGTAAGATCTCGCTGTTCCTGTTTTGGCAGCTGCATTAATGATACCTGAACGTCATCCCAAGCACGCACATGGCTTGGGAGGGCGATGGAGGGCCTGCCTTTGGAGGGCATCTTGGTGCCTTTGCTAGTCACAGCCGCCAGTGGCTTTAGAAAGTCACCCCTGGGCTGCAGTTTTGAACTGCAGGATGAAAGATGGTTTGCAGAGCCAAAAAGAGGAGAGTTAGGAGGAAAGAAGAGGGGCTAGGCGGGGGGGGGGAAGCTCAGAAAGCGAGTGCTGCAATGCCTGTAAGGCAAAGGCAGGTCTTGGCTTCCCCTTAGGCTGCCGGAGGGGTTAGAGGCTGCGGGAGCAGCGCGGGCTGCAGAGATGGAGCCGCTTCTCTTGGCCTCTACGTGGGTCCCGGCACACGGCTAGGCCAGGGGGACTTTATGGCTGAGGAGAGCTCAGCTGGCGCCGACACAGTGGCCTTGCCACCCTGCCTCATCCTGACGGTGGGACCGCCCTCTGGCCCCTCGGACCCTGCTCTAGCAGCAGCTCCGAAGGGTGGCGGCTGCTCTCGGATGAAATGGCCAGAGACGCTCGAGGGGAAATCGAGGCAGGGCCGGCCAGTCTTGTGGGGACAGTGAGGCCCATGAAATGACCTTCACTGCTATCGTCTCTTTGCTCTCTGCTGGCTATTTTTGTTGCATTTGGTCTCTTACCCTGCCTGCTGCTCACATACGTTTGCTCTAACGTCAGTAAGTAATTTCAAAGAGACTGTGACTCAGTAAAAGAGCCAGATCAGCTTTGCTTTAGATGTTTAAACTGAGAAGAAGAGGGGTGATCCTGTTACTCAGAGCCCCAAAGCCAAGCCCAACTGATGTGCAGGGACGAGAGGCAGCTGCGTCCCTCAGCTCTCGCCTGGCGGCCACCGCAAGGGGAAAAGCAGGGCAGCAGCAGAGGCTGAGGTGTGGAGCCCTTGTGCAGATGGCTGGGAGGCCCCCCCCGCCCCAGCAGAGCAAGCTGCTGCCAGATCAAAAGCACAGCCACAAGCAAGAGCGAGAGAAGAAAACAAGAAAACCACACTGCATGAAAGAGGCACAGGAGCACACTGAGAGAGAGAGATGGCCTACTCTGCATCAGGGGCGGTTTCTGACTTTTTTGTTGGGTTTTTTTTTATTATTTTTTTTTATTTCAGTTTCCTCCTGTGTCATGCCGGTGCCAGGCTGGGGGAGAGCTCTCTGCAGCCGTCGCCCACTGGGGCTCAGTGCTGGAGGGAGCGAGGGGTCCCAAGCAGACATTCTCCAGGCCAGACTTGGTCCTGCAGGCATCGTTCCCCAGAGCAAGACCACTCACTACCTCAGCTCTCCCTGTCCTATCCCCCAGAGAGGCAGGGATTATTGAAATAAGTCAGGAAGGAAACTTAACCAGTTTAATAAGAGGGAGAAGTTGAAATGAAATGGAAATCAATGTTCACTTGGGAGAAAGCCCTGCTCCTCCGTCGCTGGACGTGCTAATAAATCAAGTATGCCTGGACTGTTTCTGGCACAGAGGCCAACTGGCATGAGGTGGTCCAGGCTATTAAACTCACTTAACCTCCAAAATGAACTGGCCACATGCCAGCTGCCTAATGGGAGTGGTCCCTGGCCCCTGCTAACACCTAAATGCATCCCAGGAGCTGCTCAGGAGAGCGAGAGTTGTCCTGTGCCAAAAATGTGACAAGAAATGTTCTAGCAATTTAACAGGGCTGATGAGTGTGTTCCAGTGCCTGGGGACATTCCCTGACACCACTTAATTTATGAGTACCACCATAAGGTACAGCTGGGCTGCCTGTAAGGAGGCTGCGGGTCTGCTACAGGCATCCGCTAATGAGAGTGGCTCGCTCTGTTAACATAGCAGAGCCTTGCTCACCGAGATCTGTAAAATCCAGAGTAGCATTGCCTATGATCTGGCCTGGAGGGGTACAGAAAGAGATAGAAAGACAGGGGAAAAATAGGAAGTGGCAGGCATGAGAAGTAGAGATAAACAGGGAGAGAAAGCGTATGAAAGAAATGCTAGCTGAAGGCAACCCGTTTTCCCCACTGGCTTGTAACATGTACGTGGTAAACATCATATTGTGGAGATCTGCCACAGAAATACGAAGATTAGTGTGAATGAAGTAGGAATGCAGAAAGTGTAAAACCACGAGAAGAAACAGAAAAACAAAGGTGCATCAATCTGCATCTACGAAGCTGCACAAGGTCAGCAGTTCACTGGTCCCACGGTGCTCTGGTTGTGTGGTTTTGCCCAATAACCAGGTAGCAAGAAGGCAAAGAACAAACTGAAGATGTAAGATGACAGAAAAATAGAGATTCTCAGCCAAAACATAATGATGGTGTGTGACTCAGCAATTTCGCTAATTTTTACCTGTTCCATTACCTTCAGGTTTTACATAGATTTTAATGACACAAAATATCTGAAACCCAGCAGTGACCCCGTTAATTTGCAGGTGTCACTTTAGAGTGGGGGCTGACGTTTCCTGCTGGTCCCACTGGGACAGGTGATGCGAGTGTTCACAGTGGGGACGAGGTTATCTTCTGTCATCTCAGGGCCCTACGCCAGTTCTCGGTTACAGACATTTCTTCGGAGTGAGATGCATACAGATGCCTTGTTGTTGCCCCTTTCTTTATTCTGTAGCATAGCCCAGCAAACTGCTTGAACATCGCTACTGCATCTCGTTAGAAGCGATCTGCAATCACATGCGCTGACTCCTTTGTTTCACTATTTTCGCACAAAACAGCTCACGCAAATGTACACTGGGGCTGGGATGGGTTTTTTGCTTTGCACGAGGCAAGTCACAAATCTTCTCTGACTGTGCCTTTGCCATCTATTTCTCTTCTGATGGTGCACATGGCTGCTGCCTTGCTCTTGCACCTGTATTTTTCATATGTGCATGTGTGTACGTCTGTCTAGCTGTCAGATTGTCCGTCATGCTGACCTGATCTCCATGTAAATGTAGTGCTGATGTTTTCATCTACTCTTTGATAGTTTCTTGTGCTCTGATCATTTCAATTAATTTCAATACCAAATTATCCTCTAATAGAATACATTATACTTAGTATTGCACATAATACATATAAGTATTGTATAAAATTATTCTTGCATTTCTTTTGAGTTCAATCCCATTAGGACTCCAGGCTTCAGTTTATCACGCTCTTGGCAGGGGGAATGTCTGCTTTTGGAGAAGTGAGGTTGCCTCACTGGTTTTGCTCACTCCCCAGACTAGTTAACCTGCTTGGCTTCCTTTTTGTGATAAATGCCTTGGTTGAGGGATGGAGAGCTCGGCAGTCTCCTCGCACCAGCAGTCATGGTCCCCTTCACCTTGTCAGCCCACCCAGCTGCAGTTGGTACCAGCACTTGGTCTCTGTTACAGTCAGATACTTCATCTAATTTGATAACTCACCTTAACATGATAGTTAAGTTCCAGTTCCCACTTAAGGTTTTGTTACCATCAATGCAACTTCTTTGGGACCTCATTCCTCCCTTCTCCCCAGGTTTTGTGTTGAACAGTCCTAAGAATTCAAGCAAGTCTTGCCAATGACATCAGACTTGGTGGCTATTGAGATTTTTAAAGGAAGAAATAAGTAGATGAAAAATATTAGTAACAGCCTAAAGATGGCCTTAATCATAGAATCACAAAATCACACAGAAATATTTAGATGGCAAGGGACCTCTGGAGTTCATAGAATCATAGAATGGTTTGGGTTGAAAGGGACCTTTAGAGGCCATCTAGTCCAAGCCCCCTGCAGCGAGCAGGGACATCCCCAACTAGATCAGGTTGCTCAGAGCCCCGTCCAGCCTGACCTTGGATGTTTCTAAGGATGGGGCATCTATCTGGGCAACCTGTTCCAGTGCTTCACCACCCTCACTGAAAAAAATTTCTTCCTTATATCCAGTCTAAGTCTACCCTCCTTTAGTTTAAGACCATTACCCCTTGTCCTGTCACAACAGACCTTGCTAAATAGATTGTCCCCATCCTTCCTGTGGTCCCCCTTTAAGTACTGAAAGGCCCCAAGAAGGTCTCCCCACAGCCTTCTCTTCTCCAGGCTCAACAAACCCAACTCTCTCAGCCTGTCCTTGTAGCAGAGGTGCTCCAGCCCTCGGATCATTTTTGTGTCCCTCCTCTGGACCCGCTCCAACAGTTCCATGTCTGTCCCATGCTGAGGACCCCAGAGCTGGACGCAGCACTCCAGGTGGGGTCTCACCAGAGCGGAGTAGAGGGGCAGAATCCCCTCCCTTGACCTGCTGGCCACGCTGCTTTTGATGCAGCCCAAGATATGGTTGGCCTTCTGGGCTGCAAGCACACACTGCTGGCTCACATCCAGCTTTTTGTCCACCAGTACTCCCAACTCCTTCTCTGCGGGGCTGCTCTCAATCCCTTCATCCCCCAGCCTGTGTGGATACCGGGGGTTGCCCCGACCCAGGTGCAGGATCTTGCACTTGGCCTTGTTGAACCTCATGAGGTTCTCACAGGCCCACCTCTCCAGCTTGTCCAGGTCTCTTTGGATGACATCCCAACCTTCTGGTGTGTCAGCCACACTGCTCAGCTTGGTGTCATCTGCAAACCTGCTGAGGGTGCACTCGATCCCACTGTCTATGTCATTAATGAAGATATTAAATAGTACTGGTCCCGGTACGGACCCTTGAGGGACACCACTCATCACCGGTCTCCATCTGGACATCGAGCCATTGACCACTGGATGCAACCATCCAACCAATTCCTTATCCACCTAACAGTCCGCCCATCAAATCCATATCTCCCCAGTTTAGAGAGAAGGAGGCTGTGGGGGACTGTGTCAAAGGCCTTACAGAACTTGAGATAGATGACATCTGTGGCTCTTCCCTTGTCCACTGATGTAGTCAATCCATCATAGAAGGCCACCAGGTTGGTCAGGCAGGACTTGCCCTTGGTGAAGCCATGCTGGCTGCCTCGAATCACCTCCCTGTCTTCCACGTGCCTTATCATAGCTTCTAGGAAGATCTGTTCCATGATCTTCCCAGCCACTTCCCTCAGGACTTTGGGTTGCATCTTATCAGGTCCCATAGACTTGTGTATATCCAGGTTCCTCAGGTGGTCACAAACTCAATCTTCCCTTACAGTGGGAGGGGCTTTGTCCCCCTGGACTCCATCCTGTGGTCCGTCAGCTCAGGAAGGGTGAGGAGAGAGGTTACCAGTGAAGACTGAGGCAAAAAAGTTGTTGAGTACCTCAGCCTTCTCCTCGTCTGTTAATACTAGGCCACCATTCTTGTTCAGCAGGGGGGTACACTTTCTTTGACTTTCCTTTTCTTGTTGACATACCTGTAGAAGCCTTTCTTGTTGTACTTTACATTCCTTGCCAAATTCAGCTCCAGCGCGCCTTGGCCCTCCTGACCCCACCCCTACACAACCAGGCAGTGTCCCTATACTCTTCCCAGGATACCTGTCCCTGCTTCCACTGCCTGTGCAGTTCCCTCTTGCTCTTTAGTTTGACCAGCTTGTCTTGACTCAGCCGTGCTGGTCTCTTCCCTTCCTTGCCTGATTTCTTACGCCTGGGAACTGAGAGCTCTTGCACTGTATGGAACGTGTCCTTAAAGGTCTGCCAGCTCTCTTCGGTTCCTTTGTCCCTGAGGACTGTTTCCCAGGGGGTCCTGCTGACTAACTCCTTGAAGAGCTGGAAGTCTGCTTTCCTAAAATTTAGGGTCCTGACTATACTCCTTGCTTTTCCCATATCCCTCAGGAGTGTGAACTCCACCAATGCATGATCACTGCAGCCCAGGCTGCCTCCATTCTTGACGTCACCAATGAGCTCACTTGCATTGGTGACCATCAGGTCTAGTATTGCATCCCCTCAGGTAGGGCTGTCTATTACCTGGCTCAAGAAGTTATCCTCAACGCACTCTAGGAATCTCCTGGATTGCCTACAGCTCACCGTGCTTCTTCTCTAGCAGATGTCGGGGTGGTTGAAGTCCCCCAGTAGGACAAGAGCTTGCAAGCGCAAAGCCTCCTGGAGTTGGAAGAAGGCGGCTTCATCAGTATGCTCCCCTTGAGCAGGTGGCCTGTAGTAGATGCCAACCCTTGGTTGCCTCTGTCTTTGTTTCTTACCCATAAGCTTTCGACCTGCTCATGGTTATTCTTCAGGGACAGCTCTTCACGCTGTACCGATTTCTTGATGTAGAGAGCAACGCCTCCACCCCTCTTTCCTCGCCTGTCCCTTCTGAACAGCCTGTAGCCATCAATAGCCACATTCCAGTCGTGGGATCCGTCCCACCAAGTTTCAGTAATGGCAATCAGGTCATAGCTTTCTAGCAGCACGGTAGCTTCCTGTTTGTTTCCCATGCTGCGGCGTTCATGTAGAGGCATTTCATCTGGGCTGTGGGTCGTGTCTCCTTCTTAGTGGAACACCCCTTGATTCCCTTGAGGTGTTTCACAGGAGTTTCCTTCTTGGCTCCTACTACCTCAGGAGGCCCCAGCTCATCTCCACAAGACTTTGACTGTGCTGCAGTGTCCCCAGCACACCTCTGGGCAACAGGCTGAGGGCTCATACTAGCAGCCCATCCCTCTAACCATTGTGTATCGCCCCACAGCTTGTCACAGGCAAGCCTGATATGTTCCCCTTCCCGCTTTGCCTCTAGTTTAAAGCACTGTCAATGAGCCCCACAAGCTCCTGAGCTGAGCAAATACCCTCTTTCCCCTTTGAGAAAGGAGGCTCCCGTTTGACACCAGCAAGCCTGGTGCCATGTAGGCCATCCCATTGTCAAAAAACCCAAAGTCGTGTCGGTGACACGAGCCACGGAGCCATGTGTTGATAGATTGCGTCCGCCTGTTCCTTTCAATGTCACTGCCCACAACCGGGAGGAGGGAGGAAAAGATAACCTGTGCACCAGATTCCCTCACTAACTGTCCCAACGCCCTGAAGTCTCTTTTAATCACCCTTTGACTACGTACTGCAACTTCATCACCACCCATGTTGAAGAGCAGTAACAGGTAGTAGTCTGAGGGCCGCACCAGGCTAGGAAGTTTCCCAGTGACGTCTCTAACCCGGGCTCCTGGGAGGCAGCAGGCTTTCCTATGAGGGTCAGCCCAGCATACTGGACCCTCTGTTCCCCTCAGAGGGGAGTCTCCTACAACTATGACCCGTCTCTTTTTCCCTTGTGGAGGTGGTGGTAATATGGGGGGGAGATATTTCTGATCTTGGTGACTCCTCTGGTGTAGATCGATCAACACCTGCATCATCCACTGACTGGTCCTCCACATCTAGAGCCTCATTGTGCAGAGGCACCTGGGGGGATGTGGTGGGCAAGGAAAGGGTTCTCTTGCTGCCCTGTTTGTGGACCTGTTTCCACTCATTGCTTCCCTTTAAGACCCTGCCTACATCCTGGTGGAGGGATTATACTGGTTCTCTTTGATCATGGGCTCTTTCTGGTAGTTGACCCTGTTCAGGCTTCTGGGAGGTCAGGCGGTGGTTCCACTAGCCTCTCTCTTGCTCAGATTCCCTGATGCTCCTTAGCCTATCTGCTTCCTCTCTTAGCTCTGCCACCAGGCCAAGCAGATAGTCCACCTGATCACACCTTACACAGCTGTTCCCTCTACTGCCATCTGTTTCTAGTGCAAGCTGGTGGCACTCCCTGCAGCCACAAACCTGGACAGCTGTGTGTTTTATTGAGAGCTCAGTCGGGGTTGACACATCCTTTCTGGCTAGTGCAGAGGACAGAGCCTTCCGCCGGGTGGATGCCATGGCCACGCTCCCTCTCACCAACTGAACTTACCAGTCCTACCTCTTGAGCTGGGAGAGACACTTTGCCCTCGCCGCTCGCCCTGCCCGCGTGAACTGCCGTGCCACATCCTGGTTGCTCGTGCTCCCCGGGGGGTGCTTTTGTACGTGAGGGGATTTGGCCGCCTTCGCTCGTGTCCCTGCCTGCGCTACGTCAGGAGCGCGCTCCTTCCCGCTCTGGGCGAGGGCTGGGCTACCCTCTCCCTCGCTGCGCTTTTGCCTTCACGCTTTTTGCTGCAGTTTTGCGGAGTTCTCCAGTCCGACCTCCTGCTCATAGCTGGGTTGACTCTAAAACTACAACACGTTGCTCAGGGCCTTGTCCAGGGAACTTCTAAATATCTCCAAGGGTGGAGATTGCCTGGTATCTCTTGGCATCTATTCCAATGCCGAACCACCTTCAGTGGGAAGACATTTTTCCTTATATCTAGTCAACAGTTCTTTGCTGCAACCTATGGCTGCTGCCTCCTGTTCCTCTCCTGTGCATATCTGAGAAGAATGTGGCTCCTTCTTCTAGGTAATATCCTGTAGATAACAGGAAACTGAAATTAGACCCCACCTTGGCTCTCTTATCCCTACCAAACCCAGCTTTCTGTCTCTCTGGCGAGAGTGAGAGTGTTGGGACCACTGGGAGGCTAGGCAAGTGCAGAGCCCCAGTCTTGGTGGGGCTGTGGAAGGGCTGCCAAGGGCTCCAAAATCCTCACCATCCCAGCAGCCCACCATTGGACTCTGTCCAGTCTGTTGGCATCCTTCTTGTACTGGGGGCCCCAAACTGGATCTTGTATCCTAGATGAGACCTCAGGTGTGCCAAATAGAGGGGAAAAATTACTTCCCTCAGCCTGCTGGCTGTGCTCTTGCTAACATAGCCCTGCATGTGTTTGGCCTTAGTCGCTGCAAGAGCGATGATAACGCACCACAGAGCAGTAAGAAAGCACAGAACTCTTGGCAATGTAAACACCTGCAGTCCAATGAGTGCCAGAAACCTAGGCATGAGTAAAATGAAATGTTTAATACCAAACTCTAGAGGGAACACTGCAGCTGGATTCTTTGCCGAAACACAGGGCTCTTGTGACTTTACCAATGAGCTTCCACTTTGCTGCACTGAAGGATGGTGGGTGCTGACTGGGAACATGGGCCCCATCCACCGAGGTCTGAAAATCAACCACTATTATGATATCTGATATCAACTTTAAAAAGAACATATGGTCCCCTCGAATTGGAGCAACATAGCTAAGATTGACATACTTGGAATACTTTATGAATAAGATAGTCTTAGAATTTGCTATCTGTGATTAGATAGAAAGGAGTCTGGAGACACTATATCCTTGAGCAGAATAAATAAGGGAAGTGTACTAGAATAAGCTAGTTTAGTAACAGTAAGAATTGCATAACCAAGCCAAAAATGAACTGCACATGCCCAAAGACTGAGTTCAACCAGCGGACACAGTGAAGAAGACTATCGACAATCACCAGAGGACCCTGGAAGACCACCGATGAGCATGAACGCGCATGCGTTAAGGACAGTTGCATATATTAATGAGTTCCAAGAATAGTAAGAATATGTTAATAATTTCCTAGAAATCTAATGAATATGTATATTTGGATTGCATATAACCCCTGTAGTAGAGCAACTCAGCGTGCATACTAGGTGGAGCGATCCCCTGTGTGCCCAGCACCGCAATAAAGAATGCCTGCTTTCTAAAACTACAAACTGAGTTTTAGAGGGTTCTTATTTTTGCTGACTTACGGTAACAATTACAGAGCATTTGGGCTTTCCAGGATAGCATCCCTTGGCAGCCGACAGCTTTTCCAGCCCTGCAGTCCACAGCAGGGAGGAGCGTTCCCGCAGAGATGGAATCATGCGGCATGGTGGTGAGCGGCACATTTGCCATCTTCTTCGTTTTGCACCTGGGTGAGTCCTCAGCTCAGCGAACCCTCTTAGTTCTTACAGCCTTTCCACAAGCCTCACAACATTTGGGGTGTTTTTAGGCTCCTCCCAGTTTGCCATATAACATACCTCACACGGTTTAGAGCAGGCTCGTTCCAGCCATGAAGCTGTGACAGCTGCCTTCTTACCTTGTCTGGCCCACCCCTGCAATGCCCAACAGCTCTCTGCGGGGCCACACAGTGGAGATTAGGACAGAGGGGCTAAAAGCGGAGAGGCTCCCTACATCCATGCCCTGTTACTTCAGAGGCAGCATGGACAGCTCAAGTTTTGGGACTCCGGTTGTTCCCAGCCTGCCTGCTGAGCCTGCCAGCTGAAACCAGGTGTCTGGAGCATCACCAGGTTTGGGGAGCTGCCCTGTAGAGATGGAGGAGTGGGGTTCCTGTGGGAGCCAGGGTGCACACCGAGCACGGAATGGAAAATACTGCCCTCCACACTGCCTCCAGCCACCTGGGCAAATCATGTGTTTCTTATCACAGATTTGCCCTTACAAATGTGATGCTACTGGCTTGCTTAGTTTGACTGCTAATGTTATAGGGTTTGGTGGACTTTTTAGTGCTCATTTTCCAAGAAAGGAAAGTGACTGAATAAGGCCAAGCCTGCATTTCTCAGATACTCAGCTTTGATTTATCTGGTTGCAGAGGAAAGACTAGAAATCTTTTATGCACCCTAGAACCAAAAGCAAAGCAAAAGATACCAACTCTTATTAATATCATTTATAATTTCACAGTTTAAGACAAAATCATCATTTTCTGTGGTCCCGTGTGTGATTATTGAAAATCTATTCTTAGAGGAATATGTAACTTGGGGAAAACCCTCCATTAAACTCATGTAAACTTTTTATTTTGCACTTCTGCGGCTCTCTAGTACTAGGGTCACCTGGGGGATCTGCAGGTTAGGCAGCTCTGAGAGCTTACCAGCAGTGAGGCAGGAGACCACAACCCCCTTATTCCCAATCATACCTCCGGCAAATCCATCTCCTTCTTACGGTCTCCTGCAGAAATACTCTTTACAGTGAAGGAAAGGAAGTGGTTCTTCCAAGAAACCACCCTAATGGTTTTTCAACGTCATACGTCCTACTTCTTTTACTGTTACATAGCCCTCATCCCAAGAACAGGAACCTGACATTAGGCCACACTTCCTTCTTTCTTTTTCATTTTATCCTTTCATTTTCTTGGGCTTTCAGTCTCGCTCCATGCAAAAATTGGAAGAAGGGGTGAGCAAATTTGTTAGTGCTGCCTCAAGTCCTGACTGGGGAGTGAAGGAGGGTTGGCATATACAGTCCTGCCTTTGCTACCAGCAGGACAACTAAATCCTGACCAGTGGAAAAAGGTTGTTTCAGTAAAGCTATTGACATCTCAAAATTGTAAATGATGGTGAATTGACCACAACCACTGGTATTTTCCCTATTTCTGAACGTATATGAAGGAGAACAGCCATTAGCCAGGTAAAGAACCCAAAGTGGAGGGGAGGGAAGCTATGGAGCTGAAAAGAAAAGGGATTGATTGATTGATTGATGAGACAAAGGAGTGAAAAATTCAGAAATTGAGGAAAATCCTCCCAGTATCTGGGAAAGGGAGGAGAAATACCTGTGTCTGTCTGGAGTGATGGGAAGTTATTCATTGAGCCACCCTTCAGAAAGTGACTGTATGGCTTTTTTGGTATTGACTTTCAGGTCTGATCCCCATTATGGCTCAGCAAAACGAACGACAGATTGGGATTGCAGGACAGGCGGTGATCCTGAACTGCAGAGGCATACCTGATCACTCACGTGTGACCTGGAAGTACAATAAGGTTGTTATAAGGTTGCTTGACCATTCGAAAACTTTGAAAGGTAAGGCTCCTAATTCATCAGCCCTTCTCCTCAGTATATGGCTGAGAAACCTTTTTCCCTCCTGACCAAGCTTATTTTTTCAAAAGGCAAAGCCATCATGGCCGATCGATCTGAAATCAATGCCAACAATAAACACCTGAAGGTGTTGGACTTAAGGCTCTCCGATGCCGGCATCTACACCTGTGAATATGGCTCTCACAAAGTCAGTATCTCGCTGCATGTCTTTCAATGTGAGTGATTAGAAGGCTTTTATCCATGAGAGGGGGAGGAGACTGTAGAGCTCAGAGAGACACCTCTGCTGGGATTCTTTATCCTGCTGCCATTTCTTCTGGCCTGGGCCATCGTAGTTCATTTCTCTTCCATCTCCAGGGCACACAGTCTCCATATTCCCTTTGCTGTGACACTTGTCCCTCTCCCGCAGGAAGAGGAGTTGACTTACTGGCTGCGCTTTTTCTTTTTACAGTGACTATCTCTTCAGATGGGCACTTCCTGCCAAATGATGTCCTCGAGCTGACTTTAATGCAAAATTCATCCCATACTCTACCCAATCTCAACATCACACTGTTTAACAGTAACAATAACATAGTAAGATCAGAAGTCTTACAAGACAAGTCCCCTCAAAAATACACATTGAAGATAAAGCAACTGGAGACTACGGACAGCGGGACCTGGATGTGTCACATCCTTTCAGACCCTCCATCGATTAATCAGAACATCATGTTTGATGTGAAGGTATTAGGTATGCAACAACAAAAATGCAACTGGCACACAGGCTCAGTGCTCCCTCCAGCTCATGAGCTGAGCTCTTACTTTCCAGCATCCCACGCAATGGTGCTCCAGGGTAGATTTCCCAGGGCTTCCAACACTGCAGCTTGGGGCTTGTTCTGCTACCTGAGCTCTGTTCCACACTTGCTTCCATTCTCCTCTTCAGGCTTGGTGAGGAGAGGATCCTCCTCTCCTTGGGGTCTGTTCTCAGCTCTGGTGAGATTGGGAGCTTTGGCTCTTTAAACCTGTTCTCAGACACTAACTTTATCCTTCCTGGGGTATCTCGTGGGTTTTCTCCACGTCCTCTTTCAACTGAGCACAGTGTGCATCTCTCCAGATCAAGGGTGGACACGGGGAAGTGTAGCCATGGCTTTCCCTGCCTCTGTATGCCTTGTCTCTTCTGAATTCAGGTTTTCAGAATCCAAATTCTGAAAGAAAGTATGCAACTGTTGACAGCAGTGTCATCTTGTCATGGCATCTGAACTTCCAGAAGATAAAATGGAAAAAAGGTTTGACAGGACGATTGTATTGGAAACAAAATGAAAATGCAGCCAGTCATGACCTACTTGATTTCAACGCCACAGCACAAGGACAGCTGCATGTCACCAGAAAAAGCAGGCGCTTTCAGTTTGAGATACCGGAAAGCAAACGTGAAGGTACCATAGACGTGAAACTCCCCAAAGTCCATTTCAACCACTCTGGGCAGTACCATTGCCAGCTGGCATACAATGGAAGATACACCCAGAGCATGATAGAGCTGGTGGTGATGAAAGGTGAGAGAAAGAGGAGTGGGGCAAGGGATGAGAAGCTGCAGAAACCTGGAAGCCAGAGTATGGGTGGACCCATCTTCCCATCCTCTCACTCACACGTCCTTTTCTTACCTTTACAGTCTCAGCTAACCATGTTGGGCCACTCCCCAGAGGGGCCCAGATGACCCTGATCTGCCAGGTCTCTACTTCACTCTCATCCAAGGCTCAATTGCGCTGGGAACGTGTGAATGGGACTCAGATGGACATCAAGAAGTCAAAGGAACATGAAGTAAAGGTAGAGGTGAATGTCAGTGCTGCAGGGGTGTGGAACTGTCACCTCATAGAAGACAATGACAGGAAGATCAGCCTTAATTACTCCGTGGGTATGGAAATTAGCATCACGTCCCTGCCTCCACCCAAAAGCCTTAAAATTCTCTTTGCTTCTGTGTCTGAATACTTTTCTCCTTCCACAGAGGAAGCTCCCGTTTGGATTAGCTATGCGGTAACTGGAGCAAGTATTGGAGGCAGTGTATTGGTGTTTGGCCTTGTGTTCATCAGTGGTACAAGCTGGCACCGGAGGAGGGTGAGTGTCCTGGTCCCTGTGAAAGGTGAAGAGATGACAGTCTCCCCAAACCATAGGAGGAGTCTGATTTTCTGTCTGGGTGCAGGGCAGAACAGATAAAGGGTCAATCCTTAGACTCAAAGCAAATGGTTAGAGATGGACAGTTTGCAGATGCCAGACAGTACTTTACTGCCACTTCAGAGGAGAGCATTTGAAGCATAAAAATATCTAATCATTATTTATCCCTTCTCTCCTGGCAGCAGCGGGCAAAAAGGATGGCACGAGCAAGACAATACTTGCTGGAAAACAAGACGTGTCAGTGTCAACAGTAAGTGGCAACGAGGGCACCCAGAATGGGCAAAGACTCTGGTTTCAAGACAGGGGAGCTGGATGGTTGAGCGGGGAGAAACGGAGCTTGAGCCTGCTTGGTGCTACAGTACAGCTGCATTTCACCATTTTCAGCTCTTATTCATGTTAAGTCACGCTTAAGAGTTATGAGCTATGTTTAATGAATTTCCTAATATGCCCCAAACCCATGGTAGCGCTGTGCTAGGAAACTTTGGAGCAGAGAGGTTTCACTTGAATTACCTTGATGTTGAGAGATGTTAGCTAAACCCAGGCAGGAGCTCCAGAGTCCTTTGATAGGTTCCACAGTGGATCTGGGACCTGGATATCAAGGTTGTGGAGGCGGAAGGCACAAAACCAAGCTCAAGGATGAAACCCAAATTTTAAAAATCTGTGATGTACATAATGTAATTCCAGCTCTCCTAGCACAGCGCTGGACTGCAGTCTGTGAAAATTGCCTATAACCTCCTGGGAGCAAGGAAAGAGAAGAGAAAGTCACAGAACACTGTGAACTATGCCCTCTCCCAAAGGCCTTGGGTGATGTGAAATACATCATCATGTCCTGGCCCTTTTCATGGGAGCAAAGGTTTCTCAGCAGAGAAGCTGCCCTTTTCCAGGTCTTTAAGCTTATACGGCATCACGCAACAGAAGCAGCTATGGAGAACCACTGACAGCTATTCTGTCACTGGAAGTGGAGAGCTAGGGACAGTATAAATGATTGCATGAATAAGTTCAATGCATGTATAGGTACAGAACTGGACTTCTGCTTAATTTCCACTGGTGGCAGTGGCAAACTGATAGTTTCACCTATTTTTTTCACTGTCACTGAGAATTCAGTGAGAATGTTTGTTGGCAAATACTACTTCATAGCTGGGATGTACACGTGAAGAGTTGGTTGGCATAACATGTCAAAGAATTCACCTCATTTTCACCTACTTTTTATCAAGGTTAAAAAATAATCCCCACAAGGGGAGGACAAAGCCCATACAGCTACATCAAAAACTAGATAAATCTGTGCAATACAAGTCCTGACGCAGTTGTTCTTTAACTCTCTTAGCCAAGTAAGCAGCTCAGTGTAACTGAAACGTGAACTGTGGATGCACAAGTAACCATTTGCATCCTCAGCCACAGAGGCGGACAGTCATTCTCTACACCACAAAAAAGTGGGGGGTTGGCTGGCTTCGGGGTATCCAAGTGAAGCCTTTCACCTCTACAGTACTGGTACTCACATAATACTTTTCTCTTGCAGCCGGCTGAATAAGTAGTATTGCAGCACTGGAGTCAGAAGGTCTGATGAAGTCTCTGCCTGTACCTAAACACCTGCCAGACCACAGTGCTCTTGTGAATTCATCTCCCTTTCTCCTCTTTTGATGTAATTCTTTATCCTTCATCATTCCCCAGTCTAACACCATGGAGGGATGTTGTCTGCCTAGGAGCCGATGGACAAGAAAAGAAACCCTTAAGGGTTGTGGCTGATCCCCAGTTCTACAATGAGAGACACTGAATTTAAGATATATAGAGAGGGACATATATATATGCTTATATTTTGCTCATGCACTTAATTTGACCTTCTTGTGGAACCAATTTTATGCTCTTCTTTTATCCGCCTGAGCTACAATAAATTACTTCGGGGTTGGGGTTTTTTGTTTTGCAAGCTGGACTAAGTTTTTCCTGAGGCGCTCTTGTCTGGTTCAAATTCATATCTCTCCCTTTCCTGCTACGATGTAGAATCCTGATTTTCACTATCTCTCATCTCTCTGGCTGCCACGAGCCTTCCTTAACGCACCAGCCCTCTGCTCTCTGTGAAACCTATCCATCCTCATTTGCCTTCCCTGGGCAGTATGAGCCCCACAGTACCCTCCAGCCCCATCCCTCAGCCCGTAGTCTTCACCTCTCCCACAACATACCAATGTGCAAGTAAAAACGCCACGAGCAGTGGGATAATTCAGGACTAATTTTGTTGGGAAGGCAGTTCAGAATACCAATAGCTTCTGGAAATCCAAGCCTGAAGAAGTTGTGAATGTTGATCTAGAAGGTGAGTTTGGGAAGGGGGTGACAAAGTAGTTTCCTACAAGAACAAACCAGCCTTGGACTGAGCAAGGCCACAGAGTGTAGAGAACAGATGCTTCTGAGAAAGCCACCAAAAATTATTCTCACCAAAATGACTCTTCGTTGGCTCAAGGAGAGGGAGTGAAAAGCCCAGGAAATTTAGGATGGAAGTAAAAGCATATTGCAGAGATGCCAGAATGTCCTGAAAGAAAAATACTGTTAACATATGTACACAGAAGCCTTGTGTTTATAAAAGTTATTCTACTATCTGCTAGCGGCAGGTCAAAAAGGCCTTGAGGTCCCACAGCTGTCACCGGCTGCGGTCCAGGTTTGTTCCTCTGCGCTGGGCTTGCTGGGGAGAGGACAGAGGGGCACTGGGCTGTGGGAAGGGCTCCCCATGGCGGAACCCCCCCACAGAGGATGCCCGGTGCTGGAGGAGGGGGTTTCTCTGTAGCAGTCACACCAGCATCATGCCATTATTGACGCAGGTGGCAACAACCGCAGAGGCAACACCTGTGAGCCGGGGGAAATCTTCCCCCTCACAAACCCATCTCTCCCCTGGAGTGGGGACGCAGCCCCAGGCAGCTGTGGCAGCAGGTGTGGGCCGCCGCCAGCGTCATGCTGCTCCTCCACCATCATCCTCACACAAACAGGAATGACAAAGGCCCGCCCTAATGCCATTTTCCTTCCCACAGCTTGTGCTTGCGCAGACAAAACGGCATTAATTTTGGAAAAGCCTTGGTCCATATCCTGGTGCGTGCAGTCGCACCTCCTGCTCCCGTCCTGTCACCGAACTGCCAACGTAAATCGGGAGCTGGTTGAGGCCCACCAGTCTGCTAAACAAGGCATCATCAGGGCTTAAGAAGGGGCTAGTTTTGTGAGCTGTATGAGGAAAAATGAGCACACGGTCAGTGGTAGTCCATATAACGATCATGACAAAGTGCTTGGCATAGTCCCCTCAACCAAAACCACCCTCTGCTCCTGCAGTCCAGACCCTTTTCCTTAAATAACTGCTCGAGTACCCAAGTCTGCTCCTCTTTCCACTAGACGGGTGTCTGGAGCAGAGGGATTATCTCGTAGCACCAGATCCCCAAGTGGGGCAAAGCAGCACATTGGGTGAGTGTCCATCATGACCTCCTCTGGCACTGCAGCCATCTCCAGCAGTTCAGATGCTCACCTGAGATTCTGGCAGCTGAACCAACCACCCCTGTACCTAGAAACACAAGCCTTGACTTTTTCAGCGAGAGGATCAGCCTGACAAAAAAAGATGAAGCTAATAGGGCCTGCCTGGCCTCCAGCATGGGTTCCATCAAACCCGGCCTGTCTGGGACGAAATGCATGTGTAGCAGAGAATGCCTGCACTGGTGGCTTGGAGAACACGGAGGTGCCTGCGCAGCCTGACAGCACTGCCCGCAGCTGCCGAAGCCAGGAGGCTGCACACCTGCCCCAGCACAGCCCTGATCTCATGCTAGCAGGCAGTTCAAGTCTCCAAGCCAGGCTGGTCCTCTCATGGGGCAAGGAGTGGCACCGTGTGGACACGAGACTCGTAGCTCCGCAGCCCCAGCGCTATGTTCTGCTCTCTTCCAAGGGCTAGAAGAGGCACGCTGAGTCCCCGCAAGCGACCAAAGGCTGTGTCCCTGCTCGCAGCTGGGACTGACCTTCAAAGCACGGTCAGGCTCACACCCCCACCATCGATGAAGACGGTCCCTCCACTCGTTTCCAGGCGGCCTGGCTGGTGTTACAGCGGACATGATGGTGCCACTGGGATGCCCGCAAGTGCACAGCCCTGCCCACAGATGCACAGCTTCCAGTTCTCCCATCCGACGGCCGTAACAAGAATGACAAGCCATCTGCACGTTTCCTTAGCAGGTCTCCTGATCTCAGCAGTCGTGACCCTGCCCTACTCTACTTGAAACTCACCTGCAAGCACCAACCACTCCAGGCTCCAATCTCATAAACCTCTTTTTTTGGCAGCTCTCCTGTCTGTATCTTTTCGCATGACGACCTTCTTTGTTCCCTAGATGCACAGACTGCCCTGATTGAGAGAAAAGTCATCCACAGAGCGAGTCCTAGATGGGCTTTGCTTCCCATCTGAGAGCAATACTGAAAGCTTCAGTGTGGGCTTCAAGGCAGTGTGGAGGTGGAGGTTCAGACCAGATAAGAACAAGCTTGCACAAAACATTGGTGTCGATGGAGAAGTACCTGGCGAGTCCCCAGCTGGAGAGGATTGCAGCAACATCTTGCCCAGGCCTGGGCTGCAGTAATACAACAGCACGCTCCCTTTCTGACACAACACACTGTCTTCACAGCCTGTGCAGCAGGTAACGCTGGGGCAACAGCGCCCATATGCAGCACTGAAGACAGATGAGAAGCCAGGTGTCCCTATCAGATCACTTTTGGGTGGTCCCTTCCTTGTGGCATCTCAGGTCTTTACAGGCTGTGTTGCATGAATCCCGGTTCTCCTTCTCAAGAGGCATTGAGGACTTCTCCCTTCGCTAGGTGTGACGAGGGTGTATCTACACTACGCAATGGAATAAGGCCTCTGCATGACGCAAACCACAGTGATGTACAACTCTACAAAGCAAACACAATAACAGACATATTTTATCATATGGTGACAGCTCATCAACAGTAGCCCTGAGATAATGGCAGGACTCAGAAGGGCATACACGGCAATATTTACAAAATTACAATGCAACCAGGGCTCTGTGCAGTGACATGGGAACATCATGGAAGGCAAGAATTTAGAAAAAACTGAGAAGTGCTGTTTTTCCCCTGACACGTTGGTCTTTCCGTTACTACTGTTCCCCACGTTTCTGGGCTGCAAAAGGGAAAAAGCACATGCTTCAGTCCTTTGGACCCACCTCCAATGCACGGTCCCCTGCCAGGACCCACAGACCTGCTTGCTCCAGTGGAGGAAGGGGCTTGGACACGGCTGAGGCTATACTGCCCTGTCCAGTTCTGCTGAACCAGAAACACACAGGCTGAAATAACCCCATCCCATAGCCCTACCTCCCCAAGCACCTCCTGCTTCCTATTTATTTCTGCCCTTTGAGTGCAACGCGAGGTGGTGACTCGGTGGATGCTGTCAGCCCAGATCTGCTGAGGCGGTCCATGTGACTCACACTCCCGCAGGCTCTGCAGCGAAGCATTCACATCCCTCAGCCTTCAGAGCCAAATGACCCTGTGTGTTTCTTTACATGTTCCCAAGGTCTAGAAGGGAGGAAGCTGTGCACTTCAGCCTCTTCTAATTCCTTCTTATCTCAGAGGGACAAAAAAGAACAGTTTTCAGCGTCCATTTGAGTGGCTCATCAGCCTAATGCAGCCGCAGAGAGAGTAGCTTCTATCCGCCCTTCTCAGAGGTGAGGGTAGAGTAGGAGTACCAGACCCTTGCAAATGCTCAGCTCTGGACTGGTTTCTTTCTGAGTGTATGCCCAAGCGCGTGTTTACTAGGAGAGGGACCCCAGGGTTCATTAGCACGCTCACATCTGAGCAACACCTCCAAACCACATCGGGCTGCCTTTGCCTCAGGCGTGTCAGCATCCTTCTCAGCATCCCCCCTGAAGAAGTCTTTGGCTCTCCTCCTGTTCATTTGCTATCCAGCTTGACCAAGCCTTAGAGGTGCTTCCAGATTTGGAGAATTAGAGAATCGCAGAATAAGAGGTGGTGGCAGAGACTGCCTCACTGGCAAGGAATCAAAAAGCAAGAGAGGAGAACCCCCACCTCCTCAATGCTTTGGCACCAGCTGGCTGGTGTCAAAGTGCCTGTTTCAGGCTCCAGTGCTGGGAATTCCCTCCTCTGATCTTGTCTGCGTGCTGCGTGGAGGTGAGGTCCTGGAGATGAACAGCAGTAACAGTGACGCTGGCTCTGTGAGGACCATGGCTCTGGAGGGGCCACCACAAGAAGGGGAGCCAGAGAGCTTCCCTGGCATGGGCCTACTGCATCCCGTGTGTCAGCAGCACACCTGAAATCTCAGCCTATTTTTGAACTAAGAAAAGATTGTTCTCATCTTGTGAAACCTCAGACATACCTAGACAAGCTAGGGGAACAGGTGGCAAAATGAAAACCGCCATTCTGTGTTACAAATCCAAAGAAAAGAAATCATCTCAGCTCCTTCCAGATATCGTAGGTTCTCAGATTAATGATTCAAGAGCTCCTAATTATCCTTCCCGTAGATGAGAACAAACAAGTAAGTGTTCGGTAATTTTGGAAAGTGGCGTAATGAAATTCTGAAATGGCATTTTTGCATCCTTTACAGACTGAACTCACTGCGCTGGGATATCTGTGAGGCCACAGGGCAGGAGGGATGAAAAAGGGGTCAGTAACATGCAGAACAGAAGAACACACAAAGCATTACATCGGGCGGGTAGGGGGGCGAGGGAAGCAGGAAGATATATACCCCTCTGCCAAATGGCACTCAGTGTCGCAACAACCATATCTTTGACAAGCATACCCTGCTACTTCCTTTTCTCAAGGAAAATATCATATACAAATATTTATGTGTCAGGAAAAAAATATCTTTTAGAAGGTGCCCAGCTGTGTAAGGAAAAACTTTCAGCTGTGAACAAGCATCTACAAGTTCAAATCCTAGTTTTTACATTGCAAGCCCTTAATATTTCTATGTAGCTCATGACCAGCATTAGTCTTCTGTCCTCTGATGTGATGCTATTATCACTTGCCCATTTTGCAGATGAATTATCCGACAAATCTCACTAAATCCTTCCATACAGTGCTAGAAATAGAATCTAAGGTTTGGATATGACAAACCTACATTGCAGTCACTGTCTTTCCTGAAGGAATATGCCAATGCATGTGCTTGGCTGGGTTCTTGTTAGCCATTAACCACACCCTGCTCAAAGAGCCAGGAAGGATGCCAGGAAACCTGCTTGCAAGCACACCAGCTTAGCCTCACAAGAGGCTGTGTAAGCCATGTTGGGGCTCTGAGGATGGATTTAATTGCACCCATGATCTGTGAGAAACATGTGTGAAACTTCCCATGGTCACTATCAAAGTCCTGAGTAAGAGCTGCGAACCATCAAATCCCCATGAAGTCAGTTTGTCTCTTCTGGTAAATGCTTTTGCTTTTATGATTCTGGTGTTTGTTTCTTGGTCAATGAGCTCTGTTCCTTCAAGAATCCAGGTCACCTCTGGGAAGAGCATTTCCCTGGACCCACAGAGCTGCTGTCCAGGAATAACTGATCTTCATGCAATGAACTTTTCCAGAAAACATTTCTTACCCTGACATTGTAACAGTGGTGTTTCTTTGGGCCTGGATGCCTTAGGATATTCTAGTGAGCTACTGAGCCTTTAGACAGCAGATCACCAGCCGGAGTCCAGTCTGGCTCTGCAGGAATTAAAAATCGCTTCCAGCTCTGTGAGTCCTTCTAGGGGATGAGTCTTGGGGGGGGGTCTCACTTCTAGCCCGGACTTCCTAGATACACAGGGAACCCTGCACTGTGGGTCTTCAGGATTTCCAGATCTGGGTGAGCACTGGTGCTTCTTTGCATGCGCGCTGTCAATATACAGCACATATGCAGTTGCGACCCACCGCTTATCAAAACCAGCAAAACCAGGTGTCTGGAAATCCTAGGCAGATAGAGAGAGCCTTTGAAATCCATTTAGATGAGATGGATGGATGGATGAGCATTTGCTTGGGAGTATGACAGCCCTAGAGTAAATGCTCTTCTCCTTCCCACAAAGTTCATTCCACTTCACAGTAAATCTTCAGTTTTGTGCTTTCATTCAAACTAAGAACCCAGCCGCATTTGCAAACACAAGAAGCCTCCTCAGAATAGGAGGACCTGCCCCCATCCAGCTCTGCTCACCAATCTCTGTCGGGTGTAGTCCGAGCCATGAAGAGATGCTGGGCTGCACAACGTCCCTACCCGAGCGGAGCTGAGGCAGGCAGGCAGCACAGAAAGTGCCGGAAGCTTGGTGTGCTGTTTCCCTGAGATAACAAGAGGATTTATTCACCCACGCAGGCAGGCTAACAACTCACACTAAGGAGACTCAACTTCTGAATCAGAAGAGGATGGTAATGTGGAAGTTATCACATTAAGTAATTCATACAAATGACACAATTGGAGCTGCACAAATGTTTACATTTGCGGATATAGACCTTCTCGCTTCAAGGCATAAACCTCCCGCATATGATAGGAGTTGAAAAGGAATGATTGAGGAGAGCCATAATTGTCCCTTCTCACGCCTCTGGCTCCTGCCATCGCTGTACTGACCACTGAGATGAACCACCTCGGGGCTGTTCTGCTGTGGCACTTCCTGCGAGCCAAAGAATAGCCAGAGCACAGCAGCATCGTCACCACCTGCCTTCCTCAAAAGTCTCTTATCACCCACCTGACACAAAGCCAGATCTATTCTAGTGGTTCCTGATTCTAGTCCCTGTCTCTAAAACAGGCCCCAGTCACAACAGCCAGTGCAATGCAAACAGGTCTTGTCTCAGAGGTGATCTCTTTGATACCTCTGGAACTGCCTTTGCTGCTGCCCCTGGGCCTGGGAACCAGCAGTACCTCCAGCGTTCTTACGGAGGAGTCTCTCCTTCTGCTGACCATACAAACCTCAGATGAAATTCCTTGGTATCCAAGGCACTTGGGATCAACTCGAATGATATTTAGAAGGAGGTATGAAATCTGCCCTGACAGAGTGGGTGATAAAGCTGAGCAGACCCTAGATCCGTAGGGTCAGGTAAACTAGCAAACAGGGTGATGCAGCAGGAGCAGATCTGGGGAAGAACGCAGCTGATGCTGAGGACTTAGTGGCCACACTGTAAACACCTGGGGGCTTACTTCAGACTAACCCTAGCCCAAAGCAAAGCTGAATTCTCAGTCCTCAGAGCATACTTGCTGCAGATCTTGCAGGTCCTTTCACCTAAATTGTTCACGTTCTCCTGATCCAAGCTGAGGTGCTAATGCAGCTGCACCCTAACTGCCCAGAAACATGGACTGAGTTCTGGGGGAGGAAAGGAGCGTAGAGATTTTGGCACTCATCCATTCCTAAAAAGAACCAAGACATGGAAGTTGTTGGTGCCTTCACTTCAGTAGTAAGTAAGAGAGTAACAGGAAATGAGTTGTCTTGTGAAGACTTTCTAGCCAGGATTGCCCTCACTGAGGTGGCACAGCCCGAGGGGGAGCTTTCCTCCTCCGACATGACCAACCCATTCCCCCGAGCACTACTCCCGCTCTATCTCCTTCCCTCTCTTCCGCTTTCCCTGTTCGTGGGACCACGCTGCTGGGTGGTGATGGAAGAGGCCATCAGAGCAGCCGAGCAAACTGCGTCAGCTCTGCTACCACGGCTCACCCTGGGCAGCGAGCATCCTGGGCACCCTGCTCTCCAAACGACCCTTGCAGGCCCCTCTGTTAGCTCTTTGCCTTTCCCCCCATGTCAGCATCCATGCTCCTGACATCTCGGACGGCCTGGGAGCCTCCTCCTAACCCTCTTGCTTTGGGAATGGGAGCCCGGCACCTTCTTGTCCCGCAACTCGCATTCCTGGGGGTGGCCAGGCTTGCCCCGTGGGGCGGGAGGGATGCACACGGGTGGGAGCCGGCCGGGGCCCGGCAGCGGCAGCAGCCCCCG